>JAHWFP010141826.1:1188-32748 GCA_023313725.1 Lithobius niger | reverse complement strand
TGGCTGTTCCTTTATATTATCTGCAAAAAGTGCTGAAACTTCTCAATCCTGCATCAGAGCCTGTTTATTGTATTATGTATATTCCGAATCACCCTGTCTTTAAGTGGCTCCGTCCACTTGTGCAATCCGACATTTATTATGACTTTAAGTGTATCTTCCGTGAGGGCTGTCGTATTATCAGCCTGAATGAGAAAATTTGGTTTTTAAAAAGCTGCCTGTTTCATAAAATTATCCCCAAATCGTTGCAGAAAAAATGCAAGTTTTTTAATTCTCGTGCATGTAACCTTGCTGTGGAATCTTCCATTCTCCTTGTCAGGGCAACGCTGGCACAGCATTACGCTGATATACATAAACTCAGGCGAGAACATCACAAAAAATTTAGTAAGTTTATGAACGTAGTTGATCAGAAATTTATTGGTATGTGCACAGCAGCTGTACGTGATGCCACAGGAGGTTTAAAGGAGAAATACCATCATAAGTTGAATAGCAAATTTCAGCAGCTAGTACATAATAGCATTTCTTGTTTCACCCTACCATCCCCCCTCCCCCCGACCTCCAACACACCTCAATTTCAGGGTGTCTGTCACCTGAATTGCAAGGCAATGCAGAACAGCATTAGTAAGCACCAAACATTCCCACACAATCCTTGGGTGTATAATTACACCGGGAAACCTTTAGACGATTGCACCATGGAAATTATGAAAAAGGATTTAAAATTTGTTCCAACTCCTAAACTTGAAGCTTTGGTGCCACCTTTTTGTGCTAAACTGGAAGCCAATCTCACAGCTGTACCCAACAGATCTGAAGTACGGGGGGCGGCTATTACTTCCCTCAAAAACGCTAAACTACATTTACAACCTAACCTCACTAGGCTTGAATCTGAAAATATCCGTAAAATAAAAAATGACCCGTCCATCACTGTCTGCAAATCTGATAAATGCAATGCTACTGTACTCATGAATACTGAGCAATTATCCAGCACCATGCGTACGAGTATAATGAATGACCCTATATACCAGGAGTTAAAATGCAACCCCTTAAGCAAATACACTGCCAAAATGTAAAAAATTTTTCGTGAACGAGTAGAAAAAACGGAAATTGAGCAAGCTGTTTTGGACACTTATAAAAAAACTGACCATGTTGCACCGTGTATTTTTCCCCAAATTAAAACCCATAAAGTGGGAAACCCACTCAGGATCATCACTAGTGGAAAAAACTCCCCAAATCTTGCGTTGGCCAGGATGATTGCCCCAACTTTAAAAGCCCTTGCAGAGGGGCCACATACGGTACCCAATGCATGCAAACTCATTGACGACTTACAGGGCATATGTGTCCCAGTTGGTTTCGAGTTTGTTTCTTTCGATGTTGAACAGATGTTCCCTAGCCTAGATCAGGACCTGATTATTACCGAAATTCGGAAAAAACTCGAAAACGAACCTCCCCCCCTAGCTTTCCAGACCTTAGGCTGGAGTATTGATACACTTATTGAAGCCGTTGTTTTGGTTTTTGAAACCTCATACTTTGAATGGGATAAAAAATTTTTTGCTCAAATTAATGGAGTACCTATGGGGGGCCCCCTTTCGACGTTTCTTTGCGACATTGTGCTCAACACCATAGACACCAAGCTTGTTACTTCCTTTCCTCAAATGGCTTACTATAAACGCTACATCGGCGATAGCATTAGTTTACTACCAGCGCAGCAAAAAGATGTCATTTTACAGTTCCTAAATAACATCACTCCCTCACTCAAGTTCACTATGGAACACTCAAAGGATCAAGCCTTGCCTTTCTTAGATACCAAAGTAATAATAAACAACAATACTGTAGAATTTATGCACTTTCGTAAGCCTATGCAGACAACCCGCACACTTAATTTTCATTCCTATGTTGACCAACACTATAAAAGCAA
This sequence comes from Lithobius niger, assembly GCA_023313725.1. NCBI lineage: Eukaryota > Metazoa > Arthropoda > Chilopoda > Lithobiomorpha > Lithobiidae > Lithobius > Lithobius niger. The sequence continues at coordinate 30,839 of JAHWFP010141826.1, read as the reverse complement.
TGTCGTCATTAATGAAGTAAAAAGAGTAGCATCACACACAACCAACCCATTATATCTCAATTCCGAACTTGATTACATACTACTCAAATATGTTGAAAATGGGTATCCTCTAGCCTATACCAAAAGGCTAATTTTGAGAGCTCTTGGCCCCAAAAGGGATCCTCCCCCCCCCACCTTCCTTGTTCCTGACACTCCCATACTTCCAGGGAATCACCGAAAAACTGAAAAAATTGCTGATACAACAAAATATCAGGCTTGTGTCAAGTAGACACAGAAATATAAAGCAAATGACGGAAAACAGTCATGAAATAGATCAAGGCAAAATAAAAAATACGGTGTATCGTATACCATGTGGTGAAAGCACATGTGGGGCCAGTTATATTGGCCAGAGCCTGCAAAGGCTACAGGAACGTCTCAATTCCCACAAATCCAATTTTAAATTGCATACTGAGTCCAGTTCACTTGTTCAACACTGTTTTAAAACAGGAATCTCCCCCAAAAAACTCTCAACAGGGCATGCACCAGCCCTGGATAGGACCGAAATACTTTTCACTGAAAAAAACACAAGGGCAAGAATAAACCTTGAATCACTTATCATCTTTACTCATGTACCTCCTGTTTACAATCATTTAATTCCAGAAAGCAAATCTCTAAAAGAATATTTTCCAGTCATCAATAGCCTACAACTCAACAAATTCAACAAGTCCAAGAAAAAGCCGTCTAACTAACCCACCCTTTTAATTTGGACCAGGCCATATAACCACGTGACTTGAACCACGTGACATCACTGCCTCCTGTTACATTTCTGGGCGCCCATCATGTAACATGGTGTTTCATTTGGTATGTTTTATATTTTTAAAATTTTAAAATTTTGAGCCTGACCATGCCTGAATGGTTTGTGTATTTTAGACTTGGTGACTCGGCAAATACTGCCATGAATTTTAAAATATTTTAGTGTTTATTTTAACCTGAAGACGGGAGGTTGTCCTCTCGAAACGTAGTGTTGTAAATTTTGTGCACGAACTGGCTGTTCCTTTATATTATTAATCTCTAAACACAGACAAATAATTTGGTATTGCGAAGATGTATTACTTAACGGCAGATTTACGAACAGGGCTTTTGACTGCAACCTTACGGATGTTAGAAACTAACTTTGAAGATTGCAGTTTTTAAATCCTTGCCGTATGTTTTACATAAAGGGCCTTTTCGTTTTGAAAATGTATTTAGAAAGAAAATGTCGCATCAAAGCAGATGAAATATTAGACGAAATCTGCTTCAAGTTTTGGCTTTGATTCTAAATGCTCATATTTTAAAGCTAGTTTCTATTATCGCCAAATATCAATGACGACGCCATGAAACAACAAATAACGTTTTGCGGTATGGTAAAAGCGACAGCTGTAACACACAACACCAACAGCTAAAACGGACTAAAATGTCGTAATTATTGGTCGTAACAGTTTATAATTATCCAACCTGAGACATGAAATATGCATTCTGAAGCCAAAACCTTAAAACAATCACACTTCCGCAGTCATTCACGCCCTGGAGGGAATAATCCATAAAGGAGAGTTGCAGAGAAGCCAACATTTTTCTGTCTAAATTTCATTGTCCAATACTGTACATTATGCGTACCCTCCCCTCAGCCACCAGCTGAATTCTGTTTACTACGGGGGTCCTGGCTGCGCATCTACAGTTTATCTGGGGTGAATTGCGTCACGGTTTTTAAAAAGTATAGTTTCCTATTTTGGTCCTAAAGCTGTAAAAACCAGCGTTGGGATTAGTACTGACGTGCTGTCTGGTAAAAACTTTAAACAAGCAGCTAAAGACAGACTAAAAGAAACTGCTAGTGGCATTTTGGGATGCGATAAGGAAGCTTCAAGGTAGCCAAGGGTGAAGAAGGAACAATACCAAAAGGAAGACAAAAAGGCTAACTGTAAGAGGAAAGGCTGTAAACATCGAAAGATGGTGAAAACATATTTGGACTAGTATATAAACAGCATGCATCTCTCCGCTCCACTCTCGATGCTCAAAAACGGTGTACATACATCCTTTCTCATGTGAATGATTCCTTAGCTGGATCAATTTTTTTCCCTTTGCTCCTACCCAGTTATCTATACAGAAAACTAAATAAAATGTTAAATAAATATCGACCCATCACCAACATTTCTGATAGTCAAGTACTGCACCTTACAATTCCTAGCAGTGAGGATTACGTTGACCTTTCACAAACATTGCTCTTTCTCAAGGTAAAAATCCTGAAGTCAACCAGTGTGGTGCTCATTCAGTCCAAGAGCGCCAATGTGACCCATATCAAGCTGTGGTTGCACACCATTTTCTCCCAGATGGATCTTACACTAAACGGCATTTATCCTATTTATATGTGAATGCTGCAGGAATTACGGCTGGACTGTCACCGACAATAGAGTTGATAGACGCCTGCCTTTATGTTCGTAAAGTAATACCATCAGCCAACATAACGCTCACTCATGCTCGGGAATTAGCCACGAGCACCGTTAAATATCCGTATAGAAAAACAGAAATAAAAATGTATAGTCTTGTTACTGGCGTTCGTAGAAGCAATATTGACAACATTTTCAATGGATAATGGAACATTTTCACCTTTCCGAGTGGTTATACGCATTTCCCTACGAAAATGTTGACAATTTTGATCAATTTGAGAAAATGTCATTGACAGTGGTATGAAACTGGATGAACTTCACTCAGCGATTTGTACGATTTTCACGTCATGATTAATACTTACTTATTAGCTAATTGCTTCAAAAATTTTCGTAGACGTTACGAGCTAGAGCGCACTTACTTCTTCACCTTACGAGGATTGTCGCGGGACACTACATGATGGATGACGGGTGAAAGGATATATTTATTGACTGAGATGGATACATATTAAATGACAGAACCATCTGTCCGAGGAGGTGTATCTGCTGATTCAAAACGTTACGCGAAGACAAAAAAATCCATTGTTGCCTGATTTCGACCCTGATGTAGATACTCGTTATGTGATTTATTTGGATGCCTCCAACTCGGACAATTTGTGTTTCTGCATGCCTCTATCCTACACTGATTTCCGTTGGCTAACTTCCACGGAGTCGAGTGATTTACTGGCTACTTCATCTTCATTACCTGTAGGGTCTAATAGAGGTTATGTTGTAATTCCGATTTTCCATTAGCTCCTGAAAACATTAGAACAACTGAAGACATGCTATCCCCCTTTTACAATGACTTGGCTGAGCAGCATAGCAATCACGTGACGGTTGCCACACTAGTCCTCATTTGAATGAAAAGGGAAAGACACATATGTTACCATACAAATTAGGGTTCGTCCGAGTCCGGGTAAATACCCGACCCGGTACCGGGTATTGCTATTTTTGACCAGGCTCGAACTCGGTAAAAATTCGACCGAGTACAAACAGGGTAATAATTATTTGTTGAAAAAATTATTTTTATTTTCGTAGTTTCATTTATACCTTCTGGATCCCCCTACAACTATTTGCAAGCAATAGATATTCATTAATGTGCACAGAAAAAATCAGATAAATTGCTTTTTAGTTTAGGAGAACCAATTTTTTTAATTGTGGGCTGTAAACGAACTAAAATTGAAAATCTCCGTGTTGAGAAAATGCGTCCGTAAGTCGGCGATAGTTACGCTAAAAATCGTTGTTCCCACCTGATAAGTGATAGTGTGAAGGTTTATATGCTCCTTTTCCATTTTAGTTGTACAGCTGTTTTAATTTTTTAATTTTGTGAAACATCATCTTTCTTGTGATATCAACAACGAACTGAACATAAACGCTCACGTGAAATCCGAAGGGCGCCATGGCGGCCATTGTGAAATCGCCCATCAGCCAATGAGAGCGCGCGACAAATCGGTCACGTGGTGGCAACTGGCCAATTACGGTACGCCATCTTCCAATTCCTTTGGAAAGTCAGCTCGAGACCGCCAAAAACAGCCTCTTACAGTCCATCTGATTGGCCAGTGCCAAACTGGCATCGAGAAAATGTGTTGAAAGGCCCGGATAGAGGGAAATTCCAGCTTTTCAGTGAACCCAAGATGGCGGTGCCCAGTCAAATGGTTCAATCACTACCACTGTCGAAAATGACCAGTTTTTTGTTCTTGAACTACGGAAAAAAGAATGAACACCACATTTTTGCAGTTTTTAGTGAGACTGCACTCAACTAAAGTGCTTTTTTTTTATAAAAGTATAGACATCGTTAACAATATTTTGTTTACAGAAATCGATGCACAGCATATCGGGTAGCAAATTTCTGCTTTTCACATGTAGATATTTTGGCCGAAAATTGCAATTTTTCGACCCGCACTTCCCCATAAAACTTTCGACGTATATATACGTCGTTACTCCACTTGGGCCACATCGTTGCTTAAAGGGTTAAAGCCAAAAAGGCCTATTGGGAGACAAAGTAACCAAAATGCATTTTATTTTTCATTTCACTTTATTATTAAAAAATTTGGAACAAAGAATTGCTGGTCAATTTAATTTTTGACTTCACTTTATTTAATAACGTAAAACTTATTATTAAACAATTTGGAAGAAAAAAATAGTGGTATTTTACAGTTTTTTTAAACTTGGTTTCGTTCTTTTATTTGCTTTCGTTCATTGTTATACTATGCGCAATACAAACTGGACGAAAGCAAAATGAAAATGAGTGAAAGCAAAAAAAAAGAACGAAATCAAAGTAAAAAAATCTGCATATTAAACATAAAGCAAAAATTGAAAATCTACGACCCGGTTTTACTACTAGGACTCGGCTCGGTGGGTATTCATAATTACTCGGACTCGGCTCGGACTCGTTTTTTTGTTACCCGGTCGATCTCTAATAAAAATCTTATTTATTACATGAAGCAAGGTGTAATAGTCAAAAAAATTCAAAAAGTGAATTCACAAAATAAAAATAAAATAATTTTTGGTAAAAGTTGTCAGAACATGAGAAAACAGGTAAACATAAAATTAACACCTAACGGCACCCAGCCCTCAAAGTCACTCGCCAACCCACCATCGAATATTTCGACATTTTGGCTCTATAATTAATCACGTTCAAACTGCATCATAACGTTAAACCTTGGATCGTCCATTATTCGTCAATTTGGCCATGCTTAAACAGTCAAAATGATGTATGTAAATTATAATTTTCATCACGGTCACTTGAAACGTAAGTATGGTTCGAGGGTAGAGCTGCTGCCATCCTATAAAAATTTCTCTATTTATTACATTTTTACGCCCAATTTAGATGCTGACATGATGGCGGACATTTCAGCAGTATGATTGTAGCAATTATCCTAAATCATATCCGCTGCGCAGCGAGATTATTAAGACATTTCCTGGAAAATTAAAAAATGAACTACCACGAATTCCAGTATGTTTTCATAGGTCGTGAGTCAAAATTGTACACACTGTCATTCGCTGTTTGCTGGAAAAAGGTGGGCAAAGGCATAAAGAAGAGTGTTCTTCAGAACGTCGTGATTGGGACCATTTTACAATGTTCAAATGACCACACGTATTATTCTTTCGAACAGACTGCCATCCAAAACTTGAAACAACAACATTTGAAATGTTATAATAATAAATAATAATATGCAAGTTTACCAAAGAAAATGCGGTAGGACAATGGAAGGGCTGTGCAACTCTGACACCGAGCCTAATTTAAATGAAAGTGGAGATTATGGGCAACAAGACAAAGGGGAGAGGGGACAAATACCAGGTAGTCATCAGAGGGGGCGCTTTAAAAATGGCTCAAGATCCTCCTCTCTAAGCCGACGACAAAAACTTTGCACTGTAGGTTGGTTTACAGTAGACGCGCTAAGTGAATTCCATATATTCACCACGCGTACCAAAAAGAAGTGTCAGCGGCAGTCCAAGTGTGATCCCTGTGCCACTAACTTCCAACAATGAACGCGTGTAGGTGCTGGGTCAGGTGACATGTCAAAAAGAGGGGGGCAAACAGCAGTAATGCCATGTAGAATCTTAAAAGTTAATGTTAGATCGTATCTAATTCTACATAATTCAAGGAGTTCGAGGCCCGTAGCCTTAAGGCACGCAGAATAATTCAAGTCTCGTAGGCCTATAATGCCTTTAGTGAATTTACGTTGCACAATTTCAAGGAGGTCAAGGTACTTAACTAGATAGGGGCACCAAACTGGGTTGGCGTTGTTCACAATAAATTGTCTTTGAGCATGCAAAATTGTATGCGCTGGCTCGATGTGACTGGCGTAACCAGTGTTGCGGACGGCCATTATAGTATATGAAACGAACTTGTTGATTCATGAATGTGCCTGTTTTGTTTTTAGCTGCCATTTGCTATTAACTCGTTCGGCAGCTATGTTCGCTGAACTGACACGTAAATATTATGTCAGTACGTGAGTGACGTTGTTTTTTTTTGTCATTATTAAAACATCATGAACTTTACTTTTTAGTCCCGTCTTTTTTTGTTTTTCAGTGTCTGTTCTTTTTTTTAACATTCGGTTCTACTAATATGCTTATCTCAGAGGTAATTGATTCATGTAACTGTGGGCTCACTCATGTAGGCCTTTCCATGCAGTCTATAGTTCTAGGTCCTTTTTTCTTTGACCCTGATATCTGTGTCCAGAGCTCTAATTAAATTCAAGCCTAAAGTTGATGCACATCATCGTTCTATATCAATGTAACACCATAGAGTAATGCTTAGTAAAATGGAAAGTTGTTATTATATAATAAAGGGGGTAGGCTGTAGAGCTCACTTTACGATACCACTTAACAGCTGCACCATATTTGAATTTCTTCATGGGTTATTTTCCAGAAGTTAGAATGTTTACATCCTCTTGTTTCTTCTTCAGTTTGTGTGGTGTGGCCTACTGCTGATGTATGATGTCACTGACCTTCACACAGAAAACGCAGTATTTAACTACACTGGATTCAGCAATTATTTCTTGGACTGTAAAGAAGAGAACTACTTGTGGCTTTACTTTACGGGATCTGCCCCAAATCTCGAAAGACAGAATCTCGAACTCGAATTCTCGAAAATCACAATCTCGAAAGCCTAAATCTCGAATGTTAGAACCTCGAAAAAATTTTTAATTGCCCTTTTTAATATTTAAAACTCCTGAGTGGTTTCATGAATAGTCAATGTTGTGAGCAATTCCTTCCATGTAGTCCTGCAAGTCACTGTCAGCATACTCAGAAATAATTTTTATATGCGATCTGCTACGGACATGCACTTTTTCCTTCTTTCCGGCATGCCACTGTATTTGCCCAAACTTAAGTTCTGTGAGGCTTTGTTCCTTCTATAGACTATTTATAAAATTCCACAAAATAGGGTTGCATGCATCGACCTTGACATCCAAACTAAATCTCAGTGCACCTCCGATATACGATGCCAACTTAACTTTAGAGTGTCGTCTACGAACAGTTCAACACAGGCTCGTTATTACCTTTATGGCTACGGACAAACTTTGCCAACCTAACAGTATTCCACCCAACACAACTGCAAGAAAGAAACCTAGTGCATATTATGTGCATGCCCCCTTCCTGGTGCACTAACTACACTGTTAGTCAACTAAGAAAACGACTGCTGCATATGTTGTACTGTTTTTAGCTGCCTAAAAATAAACTGTGCTAAATCGTTATTTCTTGAAAACTATTATTCTGATTGTTTTGAATTCAAGACACGTAATCTAAGTATTGATAGCAACCAAATTATACGTGATTAGTTTAGTAATTATTTATTTATTAACGATTTTCCGCGAAATAGCCTTAGTTTACGTACAAGTTTTCGAGGTTTTTCGAGTGTTACTATTAGAAACTTTCGAAAATTTTAAAGTGTTTTCGAGCCATCTCGTAGTACAGTTTAATGGCTTTCAATTGAACTAGTATTTGTAAAAATCTACTCAGTAGTTTATATTCCCCCATCAACCAAAGTTTATTCAATTAGAATTTTTTTTTATTTGTTCAAATTTTCTAGATTCGAGATTTTGAATGTTCGAGATATAGGATCTTCGAAATTGTGGCTTTCGAGGAAGGGGGTTCTAGATTTTGGCTTTCGAGAATTTGGTTTTCGAGATTGCGTCTGGGACTCCTACTTTACATTATTGATTAACTGCGAGAATACCGATCGATATCTTTGCTTGTCTGGTGAAAAACGAACAATTATTGACGTTAGTTACGATAAATTATAAAATGCCTATATTCATATCACAAGTATATTTAATGTGTAACATCATGGGCTGTGAATAAAACACGAAACAATGTTTCGTCATTACTTTTTATTTCCGTTTATAGATGAATTCTGAGCTTGTTTTCTCTTATTGCTATCAAAATAAAACCATGTTTTTAAACATTTTTTTCGTATTTTATAATGTCCACTGTAAAGAGCTTTGAGCTCCCGTCTATGGTGCAAGGCCAGTTGGTGCGCCTCATTTAAAATTTACAGGAATGCACTTGCACTCTGCACCCGACATAAAATTGAGCCAAAGCTCACCATGATATTTGAAAGATCCATTTGGTGCAATCCCATCCGAATGGGACATAGCAATGGTTTTTAATGCATCGTTATGTGAAGGAAATGATGCCAGTTTGCATCCGGATGCAGGTGCTCTGTAGCCCTATACCCAAGGCCTGCTGTGATATCTCGAAGTTCCCTATGGGTTCAAGGCTAATTAACCGAGACCAAAACTGAGATTGGTCTTTACCACGTCGTTATCTACGGAAAATGGTGTCAGTAGTCCTCTAGGAAACAAGGTCGGTAGTCACATGATTATTGGCTTTATTTCCGGTTCAGATATGACGTAATTAGTAATGTGACTAAACCGGAAGTTGGCCATCTTGATAATTGCGTGATCTGCCACCTATTTACCACTACTATTAAAGGGTTGGGGCTGACGTTTGTACCATCATTTTCTAACGGAGGGTTCTAGAAGTTGTGTCACAAGGGAAAAGGGGAAAGTAGGAGTTCGACAGGGGTTAAAATGTAACGTGTCATCATTTATGAACCGCTCTACAGTAGCATAAAAATACCACTGCCGACGACTACATTTTTTTGCTGTATTATCCTACATCTGAAAGAATGTAGTATACTTGTGGGCATTCATTTATTTTAATTGTGGTGTAAGGAGTGTTGGGTGTTTGCTTTAGTGGAGTAGGTTCATTGTAATAAATTTTAATAAATACGTCGTAACCACTTTGTTGCCATCATCCTGCTGACATAATTTTTGTGTTGTAGCAAATATGAAAGTTGTAGAACATTTTTCTGTGTTTCTCAACTGTCTTTACAATTTACTGCATGGCAGATGTCACACCAAATCAAGTCTTGTCGAGCACAGTGTATGGCATTAATATCAAGTGCTCTAGAATTTTAGAGCACTCCATATCAATTCTATGAGTTGTGCACTACAGGCTGCTGTGCAAAGAGCCCGCGATATCGTAGTATAAGAACTATGGATAACGCCTTTATTTTGTTTCTTACCTACAGAAGTTCTCCTTGGTTTTTAACGCAATGTTGATTTGAATGCATTGTTCTAAACATTCTGCTACTTGTGCTCTTGGTTGGCATGGTGAATATTTCGTGTTCCGGTTTGATATCTGAATGAAAATAGGACCAACAACAATGTGTTATTTGACATTTTAAACTTCCAAACTTTACTTAAAATAGGAAAAAAGAGTATCGTTACTTCCGTATATCTCAAGTTATTTTCAATCATGCGACTCATTGCTCCATATAATTTTGATACGCGAATTGAAGCTAAATATTTCATAAATACCAAATCTTCGGCTGCATAAAGAAATATCTGTAAGAATGAAAAAAGTTTAGAAGATATAAATTCAGCTTAATAGATGCAAAGAGATTAAAGCCTAACAAAAAGGTTCACTACTCGGAGAACGGTTCATTTGTTATATATTTATTTATGAATAACCCAATTTAATATTTAAATAAATTTTAAAATTTAATTAAAAAAATTTGCGTAATGCAAGTTCATTGGGTGCATGTTGATTTCAGTGCAGATCACGACAGAATGAAAACGATTACGTATTAATTGAAAACAGTACACTCTGATAACGCTGTGCAGTGAAAGCGCACTTCACTGTGTACTAGTTCAGTCTCCAAAGGGGGGGGGGATTGAGGCTTAATGGCGCGTCGACAACTTGGCGCGTCCAAAGGAATGGTGTGATGTCAGTAAACATTTTGTGTAAGCTGGGTTTAAAGAAATATTTAAAGAAATGTGTGGAGGGTCAGCTGGTGCACAGAGATGTGGACTATCAGTTCACACCGTTTACAGGATGCACCTTTCAGGAGGGGGGGTTGACCCTCCTGAATGTTCTTGGTGTCGACGGCTACTTACGGTCCGGCACTTACTTGTTGATTGTCGCCATCTTGATGGTGTTCGTCGTCGGTTCCATCTTCCGCATGACATTGCGCGTCAGTTGGGCGATAAGTCTGTCCTCCTGTCCGGTGTTTTTCAATTTTTGCAGGAGGTACAGATGTATGACAAGATTTAGATTAGGGGTTTGAATAACATCTCTGTAATGTGTGGTGCAGTGGCAACCCGGACCACTGCACTGTGACTGAGGTTGGCGCTAATGACCAAGTTGTCGACGCGCCATTTAGCCTCAACCCCCCCCCCTTTCAAAACCATCTGTTCAATCCAGTGAAAATGGCTGCCATTGGATATACTTGGGCACCTACAAAGCACAGCAGACACAACAGAGCGTTCCAAAATCGGAAACGACGTCATGTTTCGACGCTACTCTTGGCTCTGTGGCATCTTCAAACTCCACAGCCAGCACTAGTAGTGTAGCTATTGTTATCGCCGTGCGTGAGATTATAATCAACCTGACGCAAATTTCTGTTCAGTAAATTGGTTTATAAAAATCCACCGTTTTCTCATGGATTGGACATAAAATGCGTGAACAAAAATGAAAAAATTAGGTGACATTTAAAGGTGGGATTGTTGTTTAACTGTCATAGAAAAGAAGTCCGTGCTAGGTACGGTTTATACAACAAATATGACATCAAGCCCTGAGCCAAATTGCCACCGACAGTCGTCAACTGTGCTGGATTATATTCTCTATTTTGGAAATAACTAATTTTTTTTCATGTTCTCTTACAGAAATCTTTTGTCTATTGTCTTTCACATGTGGCCCATCAAGCATAAATCTGCTATCACTCAAACTTAGGCTTTTCTTTGTGTTGATTCCTTCATACTTCAAATTATTTTCTAATAGAGAAAAAAAAAACAATATTTTTTTTAGTAATTCAGTTACATGAATCCAAAACTCCATTAGAAATTCCTTTTCTGAATTTACTAAGTTACTTGCTTGGGTTATAGGTGAAACAATTTCCTGTAGCTGTTGGGACGATATCTACAGTCCATGCAGTCTAGTCACGTTTGCATTGGGAAAAAAATGTGGGTCACATAGTTGATAAATGAGTAGCAATATTTACGTTAATTTGTAATTATGTAAAACTAACAGATTTTATTTCCAATTTGTATTGTTTATGTTGACCCCTAAAGCATGCGAAACTCATCTAAAAACAATCGCACAATCTTGATAACAATGGGGAGCAACATGGGAAGTTTGGTAGGTGGTGCCATCTCTAGACACTAAGCAGTAAATTTGTCAAACTGATAAGGTTTCCAGAGCCTGCCGTCAGATTGTTAAACGAAGCAAAGCTTACTGATTTGTTGATTACTGAGCATCGTGAAAGATACTGATAAATCGACCTTCAGTTGGCTGTGGGAGTGTGGGTACATATGTATATATAGCAAACTAGTTAGCCTCAACTCGAAGAATAAAAGTTCGAGCCAGCAAACAATATTTATTTCTGACTGATTTTATTTTCAGAACCTTTAAAAACTTAACTTCATTTTGGGTTCTGTATTGCTATTATTCCTTAATTTGATTTAGCTCTATATTAAATCAATTCATCAGAGACAAAAAAAAAAAAGCAAAACAAGACATTCTGGACAAGTTATCCAGGAAACCTCCTGTTGCAGACCTTTCGTCCCCCTTCATTCATACTAAAAATATAGCAAAAGGGATCTCTAGGTATCCCCAACGTTCAAGAAGAGAAATCCTGATTTCGGTCACGTGGAAGGCCTAGTTGTGGAACACAGGTGTATTCTGGAACGCACACCGTATTTCTTGGGATGAAATGCATTGAAATCAAGAGGCATCGTAAAAATCAAAGCTTAAAAGTACTACGTGGTGTTCAGAGGCAATGAATGCTAAGCTGAGAATTTTTCAAAAGACGGTGTTGAATATAGTTTGAAAAAGCCCTAATTTTAAATTGGTATTCTTTGGTTGTGGCAGACTCATTTCTCCATCCAATGAGAAGGATCACACAGAGCGGTGTGAATGACAAAAATAACTTTTTGGTACATATTAAGTTTGCATTTAAGTATTATTATTACAACGAATGAAGAAAAAATTTAAAGAAATTTTAAAAGCCAGTAAGTGCAAATGAACCCAAGGTTTCACAATTATGAAGTTTCGTCTGAAAGTTTGGAATAGTTTTCAAGCAAAGCAAAAAAACACGAATTAAAACTGAGTCAAACTAAACAAAACGAATCGGCTAGGTGCAGAAAAGCTGCCTTTTGTCCTCCTTGTCAATCTCCCAAAAGCAAAAAATTCTAAAAAAAAATTTTCAGAGGTGGTTCCAAAGTTTATAAATTCGATGAAAATTTGACGTTTTTCTGCCTTGGTAGCACACCTTTATAATTTCAGTGTATGTAAATCCAAAGAAAGCTACTTGCCATCACATGCCAAAAGCAAGAGTGCATATGACAAGAAAGTTTTAAATTTAAACGGAAGGAACAAACTCACTTAATATTGCAGAGTTAACGGTTGTAGGTGTTATGGTATACAAGGGGTCCGTCCATGCTATTTCTTGGAATTTAGTGATTTAAGCTTCCTTGCGTATTTAACATATTCAAGAAGATGGTTGGCTGACGTAAAGAAGAGATTGCAAACAAGTAGTTGGAATAGGTAATATTAGTTTCATGGCATTTAAAAAAAAAATTTGAACAAGTGAGTTTTATGAATTTTTTTTTTAATTTAAAGTTTAATCTGTAGGATGCTGGCTACAGGCAATACTATATATAGTAGGGTGGAGTGCTTTTTATAGTAGAAAAAAAAAAATTTTTTTATTTCGAATCGGCTAGGTGCAGAAAAGCTGCCTTTTAGCCTCCTTGTCAATCTCCCAAAAACAAAAAATTCTAAAAAAAATTTTCAGAGGTGCCCCAAGGGTTCCAAAGTTTATAAATTCTATGAAAATTTGACGTTTTTCTCGAAATTTTCTGCAAGTCACCACATTTGAATTTAAAATCGGCGACGAGGCCAGAAGATGCCTTATAGCATCAATACAGCATGGAAAAAAAATTGTTGACCTTGCACTATACTAAAAGGTGCTCCAAGGAGACCCAAGTATCACCAAAAAATGGAATATTACACGATGTAAAGCAGATGAACTCGCTCATGCCCCATTGCCAAAAGACGGCAAAAACGCCTACCACCTATCTTTCTGCTTTTTTGAGTGTGAATCTGGGGCCACTGGCCTTGTAGCCCGGTTTCCAGCAAAATCGAGCACCTACAAACGTTTTGGATGCGAAATCCTTTTGGAAGGTACTATTTCGTCTAGTTTTTGTTTGTTTTCCACTCTTTTGTCTGATCTACATCGCGTTTAAAGGTTTTTTGTTGAAACAGAAGCAGAAACACTAACAGTAACTAATAACTATGACGGGAAAAACGTCAGTCAAACCAAAACAAGACAAGTGAGCAAATGTCCTGTTTTTGGTGCTCCAGTAAAAATGCCTGAAACAATGCTGCCAACAAACGCTGTCATCATGAAGTATTTTCTGTATATTCGAGGGAAAATGAAGCCAGATAAACCTGCCGCCAAGGATCCTACAGTTACAGATGTTGCAGAACGTGTTGCGTGTGGAATTGGAGTGTTTATGGCGCAAAGCTTCTATACCTTATTATTTCCCATAAAAGTTCAGTGGAGAAGACAAAGTTGAAGAAACAAGCAAGTACCGTAATTTACTGTTGGCAAAATGATTCTAAATATTTAGCAAACCTTCAAGACTTCTTCAAAGAGGCTATTGCAGCAGCACTAGGATCAGATACGCCATATTTGTCACACTCTCTGGCTAGCTTTGGAAGTTATTACCGCATCCAGGAAGCAGAAGGCAATTTCATTGTTGATGCATGCAATATCACTCATTTCAGATAGGATTGGGAACTCAGAAGCGAAAAACGATGCAGTCATCAGAACAGAACCATTGCCAATTTCACATGTATCATCGCCATCACAATCCAACTCAGTTTCAGACTCATCGAACATATCAATATCTCAATCATAAAGGTTGGCTTTAGAATTAGATGGTCCGAGAAGAAAGTTGGAAGTATCTTTTGGCCAAAAGTTCTTTTTCTTTTTCTTTGTTCCCCTTCTTGGCATTTCATGGTTGTATTTGCATCAGTTCTGCCAATCATCATAAGCCTGGAACTTCTTTGGTCGAGTAAAACTACACTTTCGTCGTTAGGCATTTTCTTTGCTTTCTCACCTTGGCACAAGGACATGTCTACATATTTGCACGCAGAAATATCAAACATTAGAGACTTTTCCTTTTTGAAGAAGTCTTGCGGCTTTGCTAAATATTTAGAATCATTTTGCCTACCCTTGTAGGGCGTCAGTAAATTACGGTACTTGCTGTGGTACAAGTTTATCTTCTCCACTAAACGTTTATGGGATAGAAGCTTTCTGCCATAAACACTCCAATTTCACACGCAACACGTTCTGCAACATCCGTAACTGTGGGATCCTTGGTGACAGGTTTATCTGGCTTCATTTCCCCTCGAATATACAGAAAATACTTCATGATGTCAGCATTTGTTGGCAGCATTGTTTCAGGCATTTTTGCTGGAGCACTAAAAACAGAATATTTGCTCACTTGTCTTGTTTTGGGTTTAACTGAAATTTTCCCAGCTATAGTTATTCGTTACTGTTAGTCTGCATTTCTGTTCATTCACTGTTCCCAGTTCTGTTAAGCTCAGCGTTCAATCTAAAGCAAAAAAAAAAACCTTTTAAATGTGTTGTAGATCAGCCACGATAGTGGAAAACAAACAAAAACTAGACAAAATAGTACCTCCCAATTGGATTTCGTGACCGACACTTTTGTAGGTGGTTGATTTTGCTGCAAACCGAAACTACAGGGCCAGCGGCCCCAGATTCAGACTCACAACTGCAGAAGCAACACAAAAGATAGGATGGTAGGCGTTTTGCCGTCTTGTGGCAATGGGGCAAGAGCGAGTTCATCTACTTTACATTGTGTAATATGCCCATTTTTGATGATTCTTGGAGCTCCTTGGGGCACTTCTTAATACAGTGAAAGGTTAACAATTCTTTTTGAGTGTAACATTGATACTACAAGGCACCTTCTGGCATCATCGTCGATTTTAAATTCAAATGTGGTGACTTACAAACTTTAGACCCCGTGGGCGCCTCTAGCAATTTTTAAAGAATTTTTTTTTTTTTGGAAGAGTGATAAAGAGTACAAATGAAACTTTTCCGCACATAGCCTTTCGAAATAAAAAAAAAAGTACTTTTCACTCCACCCTTACATACAGAAGTCCCGTCTACCCAAAATAGATTACTATATACTGAATATGAGTTGGTAATAACAACGTACTCATATAGGAAATCATCTATGGCGAATCCGTTGATGATTCACAAACTGACCTTGGAGGTCGTTTTCAAAGTCATCCAAAATGTATCTCCTAAACTATTCAAGATACGGGCATAAAATAAATTAGAAAGTTGTTTGGGATTATAAAACAAGTCCAACAAAGGAAACAGAACTGAAATCGCGCCGTACACACGGAAATTATGGGCAAAACAACTTGGCTACTGCAGGGGAGCCAACCAAGGGGCAGCGACAAGCCTAGAAAAGTGTCGAAATACAGTTGTTTCGTTGCATTACAGTTATTTCATAGCCTAAATTAGCTTTAAAGGTGTTTTGAAGCAAATATTACGCAGAAAACAATCCAGCCAGCAAAGCAAGGACGAGCAAAGCTGAAAACAGAGGCTAACTGAAAATACATATCTGAAACGTGGACCATAACCGGACCACCAATCCATAGACAAAAAAATGCAGGCACATTCGTCACTAATGAATACAAGTTTCTTTCATTACGTTAACGTGATAATACAAATACGATAATGCAGTATTACAAAGTTAGAGATATAAGCAAATTAACAGAAAATAACCAGAATAACCAGAATAACCTTTTAGCCATAGCTGTTAATTTATTGTGGTTCTGCACTTAGTGGTAAAAAAATAGTAGCGTTTTAGAAGCGAATGGGAGTGCAAGTAACTGTGTTCAACCTCTCAATTAAGGTTTCAGTGTGAATATCACATGAAATAACTTTATTCCTCCCATGTGAACAAAACGACAATTGAAATGTGTTTGATCCTGGATTGATTCTTTCTAATTGTCAAATTTGAATCTTTACGTTTGTTTTCAAGTCGATTTTCGAAACTGCAGTAGAATCGAAATCTCATCGACGGTTTCGAATTTTCGCACATACCTCGTTAAGTTAATGTAAACATCTGAGGGAGAGAAGTTTGAGGAAACTCACACACAAGACATTCACGTTCAATTAAAATGACAAATGCAATTCATTAGTATGTAAACTTCGTAACTTTGTACTTTCGTAATAGAGAAAATCAGAGTGAAGCAGCAAGACTATTTTCCGAATTACATCCTGATCGACCTGACCCAAGCTATAAAGTTGTTGGTAGGGGGGGGATTGAGGCTTAATGACGTGTTGGTAGGTTGGTCACCCGCTTCATGGAAACCGGTAGCGTGACTGAAAGAAAACGGCTTGGTCGACGTAAGTCCGCAACAGCAGATGACACAACAACTAACATACTAGCTTCTGTGAAAATTTAATCCTAAAGTGTCCATGCGTCACCGTGCTGTGGAATGCAGCATCTCAAAAGATTCAGTGCATCGAATCCTAAATGCAAATCACATTCGCCCATACAAAACACAGTTATACTGCGTGAATTGCGTGCAGGATACCCAAACCGTCGATTAGAACCGTCAATAAGCTGCTGAAAATATTAATGCAGATCCTTCGTTCACAAAGAGGATAGTTTTCACCGATGAGTCTCTATTCCTTAGACATGGTCAGATCAGTAAGCATTGGACCTATCATTGGTCAAGCACAAATCCACACAACTTAGTCATGTCCAAACCCAGTATGTTGAGGTTGAACGTTTGGTGTGGCATATGGGACGACGTTAAAATTGGTCCCTTTTTTACTGAGGGGAACCTAAATGGTCAACGATACAGAGAACCTCTAAACGAACAGGTGTAGTCAGTCTTGGAACCTCTACTAGATGCTAAGGCGAACCTGGAACCCTACTTTATGCACAATGGGGCACCTGCCCACAATGCACTAATCTCACGAGAGTGGCTACAGGAACGATTTCAAAACAGGTGGATAGGGAGGGGGGACCTCCAGCGTGGCCCGCCCGTTCACCGGAGTTGACCCCCATGTATTTCTTTCTTTGGGGTTACCTTAAGAACGTGGTCTATCCTGCGGTCACTATTAATGAACGGCGCCAGAATATCGTTACAAACACCCGCGCTATTGACCAGGATGCACTGCGATCTGTTCAACAGGCTTAGGCAGAAAAGATTGACCTATGCATTGCTGTCAATGATGGACACTTTGAGCAGTTGTAGAGACGTGGCAGACATTATTATGATTGCATTTTTCTGTTTTAGCCACTGCACTAAGTTGTGTCGCACAAATGCGCGCTGTTATACGCGCTTTACGTATCTAGCACAATAGCAGTAGTAGTGACAGTGGCCATTCCCTCCCCTCATCTTCCCCAGTGAGAATGGATGATTGATGCGCTGGTGTCTTTCGTTTAGTATTCAATAGTGGCACATTACTTTCGTATGCAGGAAACCTTCTGTGGAGTGACAGAGGGGAGAGGGGCAGAAAGGAGAAGTATCCAAAGTTTGCAGAGCTTTTTTATTTTTTTTTCCATTTACACGAGCTGTGCATTTGATCCATTAAAAGGAAGCTATTTGGACTGTTTCCAGACCTTTTCTTTGGGAGCATCAAAATGTATTAGAGGGAGCACGTGCCCCTGGTACCCCTACTTACTTTTGCCCCTCCTTTCATACAATTGCCGAATTCAATTACAATGATTACCTTTAGTTGATCGTTACACAATACACGTGATGATGCAACAAGTGATTGCTTATCGCTGCCCTTGGTAGGCTCCCCTGCAGTGTCCAAGTGTTTTGCCCATATCTTCCATGTTTATTGAGCGAGTTCTGTTTTGTTTCTTTTGTTGGAGTTATTTTATAATCCCAAACAACTATCTAATTTACTTTATGCCAGTATCTTGAATAGTTTAGGAGATTTATTTTGGATGACATTGAAAACGATCTCCTAGGTCAGTTTGGGAACCATCATCGGATTCGCCATAGTTGATTTCCTATATGATTTGAGTACGTCGTTATTACCAACTCATATTCAGTATAAAGCAATTTATTTTCGGTAAACGGGACTTCTGAGACATACTGTGTAGTGTCCTTAGTTAATTTAACGCGCAAGACGAAATTTTTCGGGGAGGGGCTAAAGAATGATACGTAATGCTCTACTAGTTTTTTAGCCATTTTTTATCGGCATAAAATATTTTCTTATGGTGTTACGTAACAATTTTAGTGTGTGGCACATCGACATACTAGAAGGACTGAAGTTTATGCCTGTGTTGCAAAAGCCATCTGAATTTAATAGTCCTATTAAGTAAAGAAAATGGAAACCCTTTGCTAAGATATTTGTGAGAGATGTACTTAAATTCTTCTGTAAGTTCAATTTTTTTTGGTAATTTAAAGAAAACCTTTATCGTTTAGTGCCAATAATAAAATGTATAAAATCAGTTTAGGAGTTAAAATTAACCATACGTGTGGTTTGTACTGGTTTTCTAAAATGCACAGTTTCGCCAGTTTACTAATTGCTATTACAGGAATTAATAATTTATTAATTCTATTATAGGAATTAGTAAAGAAAATAATAACGCTAAGAAACGAAATTGATTTATGATCCGGTGCCTCCATTTTGAATTGTAGGGATGGGTGGCAGCAAGTTAAAAAGTTGACCTCCTTTCTTTGGACCGTAGTTTAATACTTACATTAAAAATAAGGAAATAATTTCCGACCCGACTGACGACAAAATTAAAAAGGAACGTTTACTATTAAAAAAAAATTTAACGACTTTCGTGCATCGCACAGAAAGAAAATGTCTCCAACATAATGAAGTCCCTGTAGGCAACCCAATCTTCCCTAGGAACATTGTTATTAATGAAACTGGTGATCACCTGTCGGAAAACTTTACTTTACCCCATTATAAGAGGTTCGTTCACGACCTTAATCCACTTTACTCCTCGGCAACCATGATCAAAATCCTCGGCTTTTTAAATAGCAACTACCTATCCGTACGATTGACAAGGGAATCACCGGATCATAAATCAATTTCTTTTCTTGACATCACTCGAAACTGGGCATTTTAGAAAGCTAACACAAACCATGCGTACGGTCAATCTGAACTCTTACATTGCCTTAGTATTTATTAGCAAGACTAAAAAAAGAATTAAGAATGGTTTTGACTCACACTAAATAAATTTTTGCTTACAGAAAGATGCGCAAGATGCGCAAGATGTCGCCATCTTGATGGTGTTCGTCGTCAGTTCCATCTTCCGCATGACATTGCGCGTCAATTGGGCGATAAGTCTGTCCTCCTGTCCGGTGTTTTTCAATTTTTGCAGGAGGTACAGATGTATGACAAGATTTAGATTAGGGGTTTGAATAATATCTCTGTAATGTGTGGTGCAGTGGCAACCCGGACCACTGCACTGTGACTGAGGTTGGTGCTAATGACCAAGCTGTCGACGCGCCATTAAGCCTCAATTCCCCCCCCCCCCTTCGACTACCTCGTTGCCCATATATTAAAGGCGTCACGTAATCCCTTAAAAAATCATCCCTATCATTACCTTCAACGAAAGGCTCCACTCACATCAACAGGGACAACAACGGTAATTCCTCGACATTGCTAGTAATTCTTCTCAATAAAACCAGGCAATTCCAGACCATTCCTGGTAATTTCTATTGGCAGGAATGGCCTGAGAATTGCCTGATTATTCGAATTTCTAAAATTCCTTGAATTCCCGATTAACAACAACCAGGGTGCATTCACCATTTAAATTTCTAGAAACTTTTTTGTCTGCTTTATAAATTTGAAAAATCAGATCATAAAAGAATATTTGTAAAACGGCCATCCACTTTTCAAGATGACGCTTGTTACAGAATAATATTGGTACCTACCCTACTTTAATTCGTCTCCGTTTATGTACGTTCTAAATATGAAAGAAATCGGATCATAATACGCATAATAATTTCAAAATGGCCGCCTAATTTTAAGATCTCGACATGGGGAGATAAGTCGGTAATGCCAATTCTCGAAAAAACAATATTGGGTAGTCTCAATGCCACCAGAGGGATAAATGTGTCACTCTCTCCAAGATAGCATAGCATTACACTGAACCGAGCTAAGCCACCTAAAATAAAGACCGCATATGCTTTGCCTTCAGAATGACCTGCAAAAAGTTGACACAATACCGGTGCAGCAGGTTTGCTAAGCTGCATCATCCATCACCTACTTAGCCGCTGAATTTAGTCGACTCTTCCAGTTCTCTTCTTACTTGTTCTTATACGGATTTACCAGAGCCGACTAAATAGGCTGAACAAGAAACCCATCGGAATGGCTGGAAAACCATGCAAATAGTGACAATACCGTCGAAATTGACGAAGTACTTGTACTTAGGCAGTATTGAAGTTGAAGGGCTTCTCGGTGTTTGAGTCAACCCGTTTTCAGTTCGTTACAAGAAATGTGGACTACGGGTGTAGATTTAACCCAAGTGGCTAGCTTCTCTTAACCAAAAACCATGCCTTATACATATTACCACACATAGCTAAAACTCGTCTGAAAACTGAATTCTGGATGAAATTAAAGAAAACTTGATTCCAGTTCTAATCGAGCTTAAATTAATTTAATCTCCTAGTTTGTTCTACCAATTTTTGAGAGATATTAGAAATAGTGACCAGTTCGTTTTAGCGATGCTAATTCCGTTGCGATGCTCAGGAGCATAAATTTGGGCAGTAACAAAATGGATATGGTTCATTGACGACGGTACCCTCTAGCGTTAATCGTTGAAAGTAGGTACTAGATTCAACCAAGTATTTGCTATTGGTAGAATTAAAGTTGCATTACATAATACCAACATAAAAAAATAATAACGACCATGGTACATTCAGCATCGTAATTCGTCATAACTGATTCTTCTATGTTAAATTTGAAGAAAATCGTACGATAATAAGCAGGCCTGGACTGGCTTAATTCTTATGACCGGGCTCATAACATTTTGGCCCACCAAATTAACACTTTGGCCCACCAAATAAAAAAAATTGGCCCACCTAATTAGTTTTTCCATAAATTTATAGGTACCCCCACCTCACTCCCCCTTTGCAGCATTCAGTTGAATCACTCATTAAAAAATTCAACCCATGAGGATTGTAATGAACAAATACAAAAAGAAGGGGTGCTAGCCCACCAGGAGATCGCACTCCAGCCCCTCTACCCAGTCTGAGCCTGATAATAAGCATAACTTGAAAACAGCTGAGTAATTCAAGATGGCGCCCATTAGACCACACATGAATTACGACCATGGGACATTCACCATTTTAGTATATTGCAACTAATTCGTCAACATCCTAGATTTGAAAGAAAGCTATCATAATAAAAATATTTTTAACATGATCACTGAAACTTCAAGCTGACGTCTTTTATATAGCAACAACAACCATGGTGCATATTATTGAATTGAATTTTTATCTGCTACGTTCGTCGTTATTCAAACTTTGAAAGAAATCAGAATTCTTCAAATGGCAGTTATGTAAGGCGAGAAGCTCGGATTATTTAGCGAGAGATGCCAGGATTCACACCTACACCAAACAATGGGAGAAAATTATACACACTGTGATGTAAAAATCGTATCTGCACAGAATACGAGGTTCCAATCCTACCCAGTACATCCGCAACTACATCTGCACAGAGCACTTCCTTTATTTGTAATATGAATTAAATTAACACGTAGGAATTGACAGTGTACTGAGCAGTGTACAGGAATCTAAGAATTTTGTGTACACTGATAACAGCTTTCATTTTGGCCCAGTTCGTTCGTTTTCGTTTTATAACGGTACATCAATGGAAATATACTTTTCATAAAATTTTTATGCATTAAATTATAGTACCGATGTCACTATATAACATCTCTAGAAATACTTAATGTATTTTCTTGAGGTTTGCTGCGAACATTGGTGGAAAGTATAAAGAATGTTCACACCAAGTATCGTTTCGTAGGAATTAGCAGTTATGCTTAATGTTGTACTGCATAACTAAAAAGAAGAAGATAAGGAAGGAGATTCTAAATTTGATTATTTTGATGGGTTTTAAACCACATGATTGACGGATTGATTTTTTCAAACTGTAAAGGTGTCCAAACTACACCAGACAATGTATAAAAATTAAACGTTTTATATTTAGTTTGTTTTTAGCTGTATTAGTTGTGGTAGGGAATGAACTCTGGTATTCTTTGCTAGCTCTGTAGCACATATCTATACTGATTGATAGCATTGGACAGATATCATCATATGAACCAGTTAATTGGTAACGCTTCATTTATTACTGTTTGACGCTTGTCTTAAAGCAGTAAAATTTGATAGTACGAATTTTGACATCAGTTACCAGTAAATAAAACCGAATCTTCTGCGTCCAGTGAATTGAATGTTAATGCACTGAACAAATTTTAAATGCTAATTTTGAAATAACCAGGTAAACCAGTGTACAATTTGATATAAGTTAAGCAGACACAAATGAAAATTTGAGTATACAGACATGTACAAATTTTGTCAGCAGTATTATTAAGTATGAACTTTGGTACACCCGTGTGTACTATTGTGGCTACCCTGTGTACAAAAAATGTTATAAAAGGGGTACGAGAATATTCAGCTGGTTTACATCTTTTCCATAAGGGATCCTTAGATCGTAGCTTGAATCCAGGCAACCCAGTGTAGTAAAATTTTTTAGGATACTCAACTAATTTTTCCCGAGTATTGAAATTAAGTGGTAAATTATTTAATAAGGTGGCAATTATTTCACCCAAGCAATGCTGGGCAGTATAGCTATTTTCAAAGAAAATGATATCAGACATAACAATCCTTAATACAGCCGTTGTTGAAAACCATCGTGTAAATTCGTGGCCTCCATGTTCTGGTTGATATTTTAAATGCAGCTTTAAAATATACCAAATGTTATATTTTACAAATTGTTATATGTACAAAATGTTACAAAAGAATACAGTAGAGGATGCATTGCCAGAAGAAGACTCAAGGTTTGCATGGATCACTGGACGACTTCTCCATTTATTTTATTTCCTTTCTTCTTCCTCCTTGCTAAAATCTAAAGGTAGCACGGTTCAAGAGATAAGAAGCAGCAAAGCGAGTAATAAGTACAGATGCAGTCAGTCGAAGAGATTAAAAAGTAACCAATACATATTCAAAAACTTTAAGCTGCAACGAAAAAACTATACGGCACTGGTGAGGTTATTCAATTCATCAATTGGACTTTCCTTCATATTTTCTTATGACACCGAATTACTGGCAGCTACTTTTTATGGATGGGAAAAGTCATACATAACAAATTACGTACGGTTTGTGTTGTCTTTATCTGTAAAGGCAACAATCATTAATGTTTTTTTCAAACATAGATGATTTTCAACTATCTGCTCTTGACAGTCACTTAAGAGTAAATTTTACTCTTAAGTGACCGTCAAGAGCAGATAGTTGAAAATCATCTATGCTTGAAAAAAACGTAAAGACAATGAGATCATACATTATCTCGTCCAGTATATTTTCATCTCTCTACTTATTTGAACATCAATGGGCTTAGCTCTGCTTAACCCAATAACAATCCAATACCAATACGAGGAATGGTAGTTAGGAGTGATAGAACGGATAAGGTAAGTATGTTAATGTAGGAGTATTAGGGCTTTTGAAGTTCCCATTTCTATTTTAGTATGATTTCACTACTACATAACTTACTTTTTAATCATTCCCTGATAAGCTCCCATAAAAAATGATATACAACATTTTACGCTATAAATATTTCGAAAGTTGAGTTAAGTTTACTTACATTGGCTGAAAAATCAATTTCCTTATAATTTGTCAAGGTCATATTCCATAGTTCTTCAACACTTAAAGTATTGTTTGAAAGAAGGCTTAAAACTTCACTGTGACTATGCATTTTGCCAAAATTCGAATATATCCGAGATGGATTTAAGGCAGGTTGAAGGCCGTCTTCTCTTTTACCACAAACCATTATAGACGGCAAAGATATCGTTGAGTTTGATGAATAGTACACTCTAACTTCAGAAGGGTCAGACACGTAACGGCTTATGTGTTCTGCACATTGGTAGCAGAAAAACACAATAGTGGCTACCGAAAATACCAACCAGCAACATCGCTTCCAGCAAGGTGCTGTCCTTTTTGCTGCATTTTTAAAGCCTGGTAAACCATCAAAGATGTTATATTCTTTCACAAACCTTGAAGATCTAGCAACGGATATCCGATATCTCTGGCCAAATAGAGGACTAAACTGTCTAACGCTTTTCTTGGATGCAAACTTTGAAGCTGTTTTCGTTACGCAGAATATCGAGATTTCCACCACTTCGAAAATACATAATCCCAACCACAAACCGAGACTACCACCAAGGTCAGCAAAGAGTGCGTATCCAGTATAGGCTGCTTGTTGTTCTAGTATTTGAAAGAAAGTGGCTAGAATATTGACTTCTAAGTTATCTACGAAAATGGTATCAACCTTATAATCTGTGGCATACAATGTGTTGTGGCATCTTATCGGACAGTTACATTTTTCTGCAGAAAAAGCTTGCGTAATGTTGATCGTTGTCTGCATCATATGCTGTAATTCAAATTTATTTTTGCACGGCCTCATATTATCAAAATACCTCATGAATGGCAATCTTAAAAGAAAAGAGATGTTAGTGTAATATTGCATAAAATTTTTCTTTTGTAAGTAAAGGGACTTAAATATTGGACTGAGCAACACACATTCACAATTGAACAGGCAACCTACTTACATGCTTTGTACTTATTTTACTCATTTGCTTCATTTTTGTTTTCGTCACGAATTAGGCAGTGTGTGCATATGTATTTCAAAAGTTTAGTTTCTGAGCCAAACGTTAATTAATTTCTTTATTGTTAGCAACTTATGTTTCTTATATCTATTAGCAGCAAGATGTAGTTATATTTTCTGTTTTCGGTAATTTTCATTTTATAGTAAAGTAGAAAAACTTTCTCGAAAATTTAGCTAAAAAATCATGTAGGATTCCTCCAGTATTCTCTTTTACGCATTTTGGCACAACTTTTAAGTTAATTTGGCATTTATTAAGTAAGTTATGATGGAAAATTAGTATGCACTTAATTGGTAGATTTTATAGTTTATATGCAAATCATGCAGAAGAAAAATGAAATTGCGTCTTATATCTGATATTTTGATAACAATGTTTAAGTTTGGGTGAGATTGAACACTTAAACCAGTAATTATAAAAATTTGTTTAATTACCAATTTGTCACCTTTAATAGGAACTTCCAATGTCGGTCAAGATCGTAGATACTGCACTGCAGTTCTCATCCATCAGTTAAGTGGTTCTGAGAATACCACCAAAATTTCAGTTCGGTTAATTGGCTTGAATGGTAGAGTATATCTCAAAACTGGAATCATTACTTTCACTAAAGGGTGACATTTGTTTTTTATTTGCTGTATTCATCCTCAATCATCAAAATTTCTGATTGCTTTTTTTATTTCGCTAGTCTTACTACAAAATTCAAGTTGATCAAAAGTACTTTTTTTTTTGCTATCCTCGAACATAGTACCTAGTCTGGTAGAATAAATCATTTTATCTTATACAGGCGTAATTATTTCATGTTCCATTTACAAATTAATGTTCCATTTAGAAAGAAATTACTAGCTGAGCCCAGACTAGTATACATATGTTATGTATACTACAGCAGCGTTATGATTGTAGTGATTTTTGTCATTTCGTTATTGTATTGCCAGATACTTGAATTTGTGCAGCAGTACATCTATTTTGTGCTAAACTGGTAATTCGTGACGTGCAATACAGCTTGTTTTTCGGATTATTTCAAAACGAAGGCTTTTTTACTTATGGCATTGTTGGAAGAAGTTTAATACTGCTCTTAGTTTCATGGATCGTGTGCTGATATGCATTTCCCTTAACAACTTACCTGCAGGGATTCCTTGAGGCATTCTCAAAAATAGAAGTTTCTAAGCAATGGCCTAGACACTTGGCTACCTGTTCATTATTACGACATGGTTGCTTCCAAGTGTTGCGGTTCTTGACCTATATAAGAAAAAATTCAGTGAAATATGAACTCGTGCTATAAAAAAGTGTATGCACAGAAATAGATTGGTTTGGTCTAATTCATAAACACTTCATGGTAAGCAGAAGCCTGGAGAGACACAGACTACTGGAAATTGGGAACAATCTACCCTGTCCCCGTCTACATATCTTTTTTTGTAGATCTGGACTCCCTCTGAACTAATTTAGAATAGGAAGTTTATGGAAGAAAGGAGAACTGAAAGCTGTGTGAGTCTGTAATTGTATGTAACTGAATTATTAGCAACAATAAATTTACAACAAATCATTACAAATCTTTCAATATAGAAAATATAAAATATTTTGTTGGAAATATTATGCAGAATAGAAATTATCCTATGTATTTTTCAATCACCTGTTATATTGCCAATCTGAAAAGCTTTTCAGAAATGAAAATATACACCATAAATTAAAAAAATTCTGTTTGAGTATCTCCTAAGGTATTTTCAGCTAATGGAAAAGGTATATACTAAGTGACGTATTGGCTATTCACAGTTCACTTAGTCTGATGAGCACTGTGATTGTCTTCCAAACCGGCAAAAAGTGATAATCGTCCGTGTGCAAACAACGATTACAGTCAAAACTACTAAAAGTCAGACAAAACCCCAATCGCTCACTGAAAATGCTAAAAAAGCTTAATTATTTGCTTAACGACAAAGTGAACAAAGGAAAAGTAGCCCCGTTTTAACTCAAGAATTTGGCGTAGTGCTCTGTCCGTTTTTTCCACATTTTCCGACACTTATAGCCAAATGAGTGAATCGATTAAAATGAAATTTGGTAAAATATTGTAGTACTACTGCCAAGCACTGTACTTGTTTTCTAAAAGTTGATAAAAATCCAAAATGGGAGCCCAAAATGGCTTGTGTTTCAAGAGAGACAATATTTTTTCGGTCTGGGTCACGCCTCATCTGAAATTCGAGATAAGATTATGAGAGGTCTAATCGATGACAAGACGAGTACAAGACCATTAGTTTGAGACTGAGATGAGTTCCTGTCGAGTCTCTTTTCTCCTCACCCCAAATATAAATTTTTAAAGACAGTTCAGCAAATTCCATCCACATTGTCTCGGACTGGAGAATTGGTAGAAACAATGAACGAACACGACTGGTCAACAAAATACGATGGTTGTAAAGCCAAAATTTGATGATCCCTTGAGTTCCTACAATTAGTTTTTTTAATGTTGTAGGACTAGGAGTGTGATCCAAGTAATTTTATAGCTATCAACAGTTACCACACACTTCTTGATGCGATGTGCTCTTATCAGTTTTAATACCTAATCATCAAATGTGTTTTCATTTCGTAGTATTGATAATGTACGTAATCGTCATTCACCAAACCGAAAGTGAAACCAACCAAACAATGAAGAAGCCAAAGGCAACAAAAGGAAAAGACTAGAAAATCTGAATTGCCAGTAAATTTTAAACTGTCAAGACCAGTCTTGTCTCGGCGAGATGAGGGGGGGGGAATGAGGCTTAATGGCGCGTCGACAGCTTGGTCATTAGCGCCAACCTCAGTCACAGTGCATTCGCGAGATGATCCGAGATGATGAGACCAACCATAGATCCATGAGTTAGACACAAGACAAAGCGGGACTACCCCAAAGATCACCTGAGGTCAGTTTCTCCTCATCTCGTATAGTCACTAAATGGTGTAAAAAAACTGCTTTTGGCTTGTACCTTTTAAATCGTCCATCCAGTTGAACATAAACTGGTACATTTTTTTTCAAGAAAGGTCCGATTTAACTTCAACGAAATTTCAAGATGAAGGCACAGAATTCCATTAAAAAAACGGTTAATGGCAGTTACAACCAAGTACATGAAACAAATCTGTGTTTGTCTTAGCATTTTGAAGTCTCAATCAACACAAACTGGGAAGAAGTATTGGAGGGACGGGTCTTAGGATTTGGTAGTATGGGAATGACAGGTTGAAATTGACGTGAAGTACATGTAAATTATCAAGTCGGATTGGCTTTGCGGATGGAAGTTTTATGGTTCAGTTTACATGATGGAATACAGAATGCTCGCCCTAGTTGACAAAGGCCCCTCCTTCCTAATCTTAAAGTGATGGGTGTGAAATTAATGAAAGTTAGGGAGGGACATGACGTAACTTAAGCTGGGAGGACTGGGGAGAAGAGAAAGTTGGGGGAAATAATTCTAATTAATATTTACCGAAATGTAGCAGGATGATAGATCATCGGTTGCATCACTGGTTGCTTGGAGGATTGAAATGGGAATATTTACTTTGGGCCTCGAGCAGTACAATTCGTGCCAAGGCAATGCATGGCTCTAACATTGTTAACATTGGAATTTCTTTACAGTGACAGTTAATTGTTATTTGACAATTACAACGTTATCTTGGAGGAAGAGCAGATTGTTGGACACAATCTTGGCGCAAGACTGATTGAGGTAGTGATGTTGGCCAATAACATCTGGACACCAAAATGGTCGCCACAGTATTTAACATCAAGGGGGGGGGCTTGAGGCTTAATGGCGCGTCGACAGCTTGGTCATTAGCGCCAACCTCAGTCACAGTGCAGTGGTCCGGGTTGCCACTGCACCACACATTAGCGGTCCTTATGTAAGCCTCAGCATGAACTTCCGTGTTAAACGTCAAACTTTGAACTCCTATAGTTTCGCCCAAAATTGACATAGACAAACGAGAATTTCGGTATTTGGGATCGTGTCATAACTATTTCACCGCATTCCAAATTTTAATGACAACAATTGAACCGTTTGGCGTCCACAGCATGGTCATTTCTTGTTGTTGTTGTTGTTGTTGTTGTTGGGACTCTTTGCTCTGACCTGAAGATCGAACCACTGAATCGATTTTCAAGTTCTATAGTTTAAAACGTAGGTATGGACAAGACCTAGGGCCTTTCGCAGGCTATTTTAATACAAATACAATTTTGTTGACACGGAAAGCCAAATGGGCTAAAGCTTTTGCTCTCACCTAGAAACCGAACCAATGAACCGATTTTCAATTTATATAGCTTAAAATGTAG
Organism: Lithobius niger; assembly: GCA_023313725.1. NCBI lineage: Eukaryota > Metazoa > Arthropoda > Chilopoda > Lithobiomorpha > Lithobiidae > Lithobius > Lithobius niger. Next base: position 1,218 of record JAHWFP010141826.1, on the reverse strand, counting down.
GTATTAACACCGACCAGGGCCTTTTGAACC
>JAHWFP010141824.1:39207-49591 GCA_023313725.1 Lithobius niger | reverse complement strand
AAGAGTACGAGGAGCCGCAGATGCCAGGTGTGCAGGAAGTACAGACAGGAATGGCACGAGACCATCTGGTGGTGCGCCACTTGTCGCACGAACTTGTGCACGGACGAAAACTCGAGAAGAAGGCACGGTGGATGAACTTGTTGGCAGCTGCATCAAGATCGCCTGGATCTCGATTTTTAGGCTGAACTTTCATTAAACCTGTATAGCTTTGTACAGGCAATGCCAAATAAATCTTGTAACCTTTGTTCAGAATTAGGTTTTCCCTTTGCGTAACTGTGACTGTGACTTTTTTGACTGTGACTCACTGTTGCTGGACCCGGTATTCGTCGTGGCTTCAGGTACTCAACCCGAGTCTGTAACCGTGATAAATGCCAGGTCTCAGGTGACGGTGGGGTGTGGGGTTTTCTTTGGTTGGGGCAAATTCTCCGGGTATTGCGATGTTAACCGGTCACCATATGGGGTAATGAAAAAAAGGTCAGAAAAAAAGCCAAACCCTGCCTCGTTGCAGGGTCTGGCAAGACTTGGACTTAGTCAAATTCTCTGGGTATTGTGATGTTAACCGTGACCATTCTAAGGGTAAAAAAAAAGCCAAGCCCTGCCTCCGTGCGGGGACTTAGCCAAATTCTCTGGGTATTGCAATGTTACCCATCACCATATGGGGTAAAAAAAAAAGCCAAACTCCACCACTGCGGAGCTTGGCTAGTATGCGGGTCTCTTTTGATTCAGGGATGGTTGAGACCAAGTCCATCCCCTCAGTACAAAGTCCCAACTTAAGTCACCAAGTCATCATCCAGTAAGGGTCATCCTCAGGCTACTCAGTAAGTTAGTTAGTGGTTCGGCCCGCCACCACACCCTCATGATCCACAGTCATCGATCGCCTAACCTTCGAGACCAGAAGGAAAGACAGGCCTCGGGTGGATCACTACACTTTTCCAACCATCCAACCTTGACGGAGTAGCAAAAACACGACCGTACCAATGATCGACACCTAGCCACCTCGTCAGACAGCTAGTTCATGAATGTCTCGTCAAACACCCACTTTAGTCTAGCACCGGCAAGGCTCGAAACGACAAGTTCCAACCAGTCTTTGGTGCTGGTCCAATGGTCTCAGCTCCAGTTCAGAATAGCGTACCACTCGTCAGCGAAACGAAGCCACTAGTCCAACTGCTCCGACCCAAGAGAAAGCTGCTACTACCTCTCCAAGCTTAAAGGGCCCACCGCCACTATCGCCACTAGGTCCATCATCGCTCTGGAGATGTGCCACGGGACGAACCCACAGCTCACTGCCAAAGCGTTGCCACCAGTCTAAATGGCTAAAACAGCTTAGAACCTCCCAAGCCCAAAGGTGAGGCCAGGCTACTCGTCGCCAAGTCTTTGCTGCTGGTCCAACGGTTCAACTTCAGTTCGGAATGGCATACCACTCGCCACCGTAGCGTCGCCACTAGTCCAACTGCTCCGACTAGCTCAGGGTACCAATTCAAATCAAAGCACAGAGGCACGAGGCAATCGAGTTGGGATCGTCCACTTACTCAAGCTCGAACAGCTCAACATGCTACTCTTGCGTACCCGTCCATAGCCCGAACATCAACGGAGGAAGCTTACGGTAGAGCCAAGCCGGACCAAACTCTTTCAGTAGCACATCACTAGTTTCTTTCACCCACAGCCAACTCATCCCGGACTCAGAAACGCCCCGCTGTCACTTATTAAGCTCAACCCGGGGCACGGACACGTGGAACAAGCAAGTTAGGATCGTCCGCATACTCCAGCTTGAACACGACTCAAGATGCTACCCTTGCGTACCCGTCCATAGCCCGAAGACAGACGGAGCAAGCTTAAGGTAGGGCCAAGCCGCTAACGTTCAAGCGCTTTCTGCCAACGCATCACCAGACCCGTTCGCCACAGTCAACGCATCCCAGGGAACAACAAAAAGCAACAACCACTTCGCCCACCCTCAAGCACTCCCAATCCAAGACAGAGACATACAAAGCAAGCAAGTTAAGATCGTCCACCTACTCGAGCTCAAACACGGCCCGACATGCTACCTTGCGTACCCGTCCATAGCCTGAAGACCAACGGAGCAAGCTTACGATAGGGCCAAGCCGCTAACTCTTTCAGCAGGACTCACCAGACTCACAGCTTACAGGCCTGCAGCCAACATCTCGAACCAGTACTGAGCGCAAGAGGGGCAGCTCAGAGACAGCAGACCCTCAAAGGGAACGAGTGCTCACCACCAAGTCTTTACTACTCGGTCCAACGGCTCAACCCAGTTTAGAAAGGCGTCCCAATCTTCACCAAGCAAAGCCACTAGTCCAAACAGCTCCAACCTAGTTTAGAACATCGAGCCCAACATCGAGGACTTACACAGCTCATCCCCAGTCTCGCAATTTGGTCAAGTTTGACGAGTGAGGTCCGCCGGCAAGACCCACAACCAAAGCCAACTAGTCCAAACAGTTCGACCAGTTCAGAACAGTGTAGCCATAGGACGAGATGCTCACCCCTGTCTCGCTTACTCGGTCCAACAGCTGGTTTAGAAAGGCGTACCAATCTCCACCAAAGCCACTAGTCCAAACAGCTCGAAAACCTTAGAACGAAACGTCGTTCTTAAGGCAAGGGATCCATCCTCACAAGAAGCCTGGGGGATCATCGATGTAACAGCTTACGTTTGCACCAGTCTCGCAACTCGGTCCAAAGGATCGACTTCAGTTTAGAACGGGGATCTGCCGGCATGAAGGCAAGGGGGATCCGTCATTCACCACCAAAGCATCGCCACCAGTCCAAACTGCTCGACCAGCCTAGAACGTCGGGGCCACAGTGCTCATCGGCCAAGTCTTTGTCGTCACCGGTCCAATGGCTCAACTCCACATCAGAATGGCAGGTCCAAGCCCAAAGGCGAGGACCCAACGATTCATCATCAAGCATCACCACTAGTCCAATAGCATCACCACTAGTCCAATGGCTCCAACCAGCTTTGAGCAAAGGACCCACACGCCGTCCTCATCAACAAACCAACCAATGCTGAGTAATGCCGTGCTATCATCGAAGTGGGATGGTGATGCACAGTCCAGATTTGACGGATCTTTCACCTTACGGTTTTGCGCCCTCAGGTTTAGTCACAAGAACTAATCCCTACGACTCGCACGACACTGCCATCTGCCTTGGCCGATTGCATCGCCGATGCACAGTACGAAACTGACACTGGCAAACACAATAACGACTACTCCACGTCCAAGTCACAAAGACACCGAAGGGAATCGGGAACTTTCTCGCCACAAGCCCAGTATGTAGGAAATTTCCTAGTCCTACAAATTACCGTTTCGTTTCAAAGAAGGTCCAGAAGAATATTTAAAGTTCAACTGTTAAATTAAGTAGTTTAAAGTAAGTTTAAAGTAGTTAAATTTACAATACTTGCAAAAACTATACAAATGTGGCTTGAACAAACATGGCTTAAACAACATGACTGCAGCTTGCAGCCCATGCTGCCTGCATCCACACCAGAACGCGAGTGAGCGTTCGCTCAATCCTAAACCGGAAGTTAACTCCCCACCAGGCTAAAGCGTTTGATAAGCCGGATGTTTCATTCTCCAGGCAAACATAGTGCATAATTGCCGGCCAGGCCTTTCCATCTCTTTTTCCTGAACTGGGGGACAGTACATTTAGTTTCAGGCTTAAAACATTCCTTGAGATCATATTAAACAATACTATGAATAATATACACAAATTCTCTTTGCTGAGAAGAACCAATAGATTACTCCGTAGGCTATGTGTACAACCAACACACTCTCCCATTCTTCTCATTCAAAAACAATGCAGCAGAATTTATAATTCACAATTATAGAACACCGCTAAACAATGCCAATTCAGCCGTCCTGGGTTCAGCCATTTCGTCAGCATGTCTGCAATATTTAGTTCAGACGGTACTTTACATAAACAGAAATATTGCTTTCGTAGCCAATCCCTCAAAAACATATATTTAATGTCAATATGCTTTGGCTTTAAGTTTTCTACCTCATTCTTAGTAAAGTGGATGGCAGAATGTGAGTCACAGTACAATTTTGGGGTTGTAGCCAATGGTGCTAATACTGAATTTGTGAAACCAGTGCAATTCTTTTACTACCGGAATCATTGCAATGAATTCTGGCTCCATTGTCCTGAGGCACACCATACTTTTATCTATACTCTTATCCATACTCTTATCTGCTTCTTACAACCCCACAAAATAGGTACACTACCCAAGAATACAATGGGCCCACCGAAACTGCCGGTCGTCTCTATCGGATGCCCAAGATGCATCCACATATGCAATTATGCATACAATTCAGATCCTGTGATACTTGAAAGATCGATAGCATAATGTTTCGTACTGACTAAGTATTGCAGTATGTTCAACAATAAGCGAATATGAATGGGCGTAACGGCATTGTGGGACCTTGTTCTAGGAGCTACATACAACAAACTTCCTACTAATGACCTGTATGGAAAATTTACTTGTCTCATTTTTGTCTCGCTTCTTTTGAATACAAGTACCAGCCGTTACTGGTACGTGTACCTTGCACGTTTCACTGACATCATACCTCTTTGCGAGTTTTGAAATGTACGACTGTTGAATTACTGTCTTGCCATCAACATTAAGGAATTCTACACCTAATAGGTTTTTTACTTCTCCTAAAGACGTGAGTTTGAATTTGGATTTAAGCAATGTTACTATATTTGCTCTAATAGTTTCGTTTCTGGCAAACAAAAGCAAATCATCCACATAAAATAATAAAACTGCATCTAAACCAAAATGATAAACACAGTTAAGTCTCAAGAACTTAAAAAATCCTATTACCACCATCCTATTTCAAGTTCTTCCCACCATAGTCTCCCTCTTTAGTGAAGACCATATACTGCTTTTTGCTATAGCCACACCTTACCATGGTTAGATACAGTTTTGAATCCTTCAGGAATTTCCATGAAGGTTTTGCAATCTAATGTACCATAAAGGTACGCACATTTAATGTCCAAATGTACATTTGTCCACTTCATAAGGGATACCAATAATACATAAAAGAATCTAACCAAAACAAAATTTACAACTGGGCTGAATACTTCATCAAGATCGACACCGCTTGCTTGACGAAACCCCTGAGCTACTAGTCGGGAGCGGAAATGCTTAACGCTTCCGTCGGTATTTTGTTTTACCTTGTATATCCGCTTACATCCCAGTACCTTCATATCATGGGTTACATTAACCTCTTTGTATACGTCTCTTTTCTTAAAAGACGCAATTTCGTCTTCCATGGACCTTTTCCATTCACACTTTTGAGGAGAGGCAATGGCTTCCTCATAGTTACTTGGCTCAACAATACACATGTATGCCTCAGCATCACTGAAATCAACAGGACTATCCCTTTCACTAGTGGATACATTTTCGGGATCAGGTGTTCGTCTGCCCCTAAAATCGAACACTGGTTCATACTTACATCCCTATTCTAGACAGTACTTTTTGATAGCATTAACACTGCGGAATGTAATTCCATCTGGGGTGCGATAGTACACATCTATCCTACCTACCCTTTGCCCCGTCTTACGGACTACTTCTTCCCTTCTCCAATTCTTATAATCTAAAGGAGCCAATCTGGGGGATGAGCCTACACTATTACTACAAATGATTGGTTGTGGAGGAACTACTTTAATGGTTACTGGGCCTTCAGTCTTCTTCTGCTTCTGATTCTACACTAGAATTATAGTCTGATTCTGACTCAATTCCAGAACTAATGCCCTTTTCATAGTTAAAATTTAGTTGCACTTTCACTGGGTTTAAGCACACTCTTAGGCCTATACTGCAATGACCTTTTCTCGCTTGCCCATAACTTATCCTCATCTACTTTTACATGTTAGTTTCAACAATCATGTTAGTTTGGGGATTCCACACTCTATATCCTACCATGTCAACTACATAGCCAATGAATACCCCCTCCCATGCTTTAACGTCGAGTTTATCCCTTCCCGGCTTGTTGAAGTGTACATAACACATTGCACCAGGTCTTCGTAAATGTCTGACTGATACACCTCGATCAAACAATAATGTATAAGGGACCTTAAAGCCTAATTTTGAGTGAGGGTACCTATTCTTTAGGTAGGTGAATGTACATACAAATTCTGCCCAAAGATTGCGTGGCAGAGAAGTCTCGTGAAGTATTGCACGTACCCCTTCTATCAACGTGCGGTTAAATCGCTCAGCGATTCCATTCATAGCTGCTGAGTAGGCATTGGTACGCTGGTATCTTATACCCAACTTACGTAGATAATCACAAAATGCACCTGAACAAAATTCCATACCTCGGTCCGTGCGGACGCTTACAATTTTGAGGTTAAATTGTCTTTCACTTCTGGCACAAAAGTCAACAAATGTTTGAAACACGTCGCTTTTCTGAGCGATCGGAAACGCCCATGCATAACGAGTATAATCATCAATTATAGTTGTACATACATACAATTTCCCAAGGATACCGTGCGACTTGGTCTCCAAACATCCATGTGAGCCCTAGTTGATTTGGTTACTTTGCATACCTCACACTGAGGAAATTTAGTCTTCACTCCCACTTGTATACCATGTACAACCTTGGAGTTTTGTAAGTTTATCAGGCCCAAATTATGCTGATGACCAAACCTTGAGTGCCACATTTCCACTGAAACAGACTTTTTGGATTTAACTTTATTACCTACATTGATCTTATCAACTTCACTACTTCGTTTCGAGTCCCCCTTTTGATTCTCCTTACTTAAGCCAAAGGAACTCTTACTCGAATCGGAGGTACAAGCTACAGCTCCATTCACATGTTTTGGTTTGACCTTAGGAGACACAACATTGCATACGCAATACAACTTACTTGCGATTCGCTTGCCATACAGTAAGCATTCATTTGCATTATGAAAAATCCATCCCTGAAAAATGTCAATGTGATAGAGACTTATCGATGCAACCAACACTTATGAGATTTTTGCAAAAGGTCGGAATATACAAAACATTTTGTAAGTCAATAGTACATGTAACATCACCGTCTCTTACTTGAATGGTCACTTGTCCGACACCAACAATTTGACGCGCCTTCACCAAGGCAAACTTGCTTATCTTGCACTGTGGCAAGTGAAATAAACCAATCTCTATTTGTACATATGTGGTGCGTAGCACCGGATCCAGGTACCAATTGGGATCACCTTGTGTTATGTTTCCAAGAATCTGCACACTGGGGATAAAATCTGCATCTTCCATACACACTGCTGAAGAATTGATCTGCTCGCCAATACCAACACAGAAACTGCCGGCTCGGTCGTTAGTGCTGGATAGACCCCCTCTATTTCGTCCCCTACTTCTACCATGTCGAGGATTGCCTCTACTGCTACTTGGGGCTTTCTCGTTTGTTTGAGATGCTAGATGAGGGCAGGCCCTAACTATATGGGATTTTTCACCACAATTGAAGCAGGCACAAGTGGAATTTCCACCTTGACGAAATTGTAAGCCTATTTGTTGTTGTTCACGAGATGGCGCACGTTTATACACTTTCTGAAACATAGCGAATGCTTTCGCTAACTCGGGATCATCTGAAGCCATCACATTTGATGCAGTTGCAGTAGGCTGCTTCATTTTTAATCAAGAGTATTCTGCTAGAAGTTGCTCCCTAACCTTTGAAGGAATGAAATCTGCATCTTTCCAGTGATAGATCTGTTGGACAGAGTACTCGTACTCTTCGGGCAATTTTCCTAAATATTGGAATGCTATTTCTGTATCTGTACGTGCTGCCTTTTTGTCAACTCTAGCCAAAAATAATGCCATGGGCTCATTTTGTTCTAATTGTAAAGCAAAAAATTCACTTTTAAGTCTAGCCTCACGAGCCCCAGTGTGCTCACGTGGGCAACCCAGTGTGCCCAGTGTGCTCACGAGCCGGGTGAGCTTTTCCCACGCTTCATGGCATAAACAACATGACGCAGCTTGCAGCCCATGCTGCCTGCATTCACACCAGAATGCGAGTAAGCATTCGCTTCATCCTAAACCGGAAGTTAACTCCCCACCAGGCTAAAGCGCTCGATAAGCCAGATGTTTCATTCTCCAGGCAAACATAGTACATAATTGCCGACCAGGCTTTTCCATCGCTCTTTCGTGAACTGGGGAACAGTACATTTAGTTTCAGGCTTAAAACATTCCTTGAGATCATATTAAACAATACTATGAATAATATACACAAATTCTCTTTGCTGAGAGGAACCAATAGATTACTCAGTAGGGCTATGTGTACAACCAACACAGTATACAGCCGATTGCGTACCCGCCGCATAGCCAGTGTGCCTGAGAGATTCCGGAGAATCACGGGACGATCAAAGACCTGACGGAGCAACATTATTGGCAGGCCCTGGGTTACCTCCCTCTCTCTCTTCACAAGTCCAGTATACAGCCGATTGCGTACCCGCCGCATAGCCAGTGCACCCAAGAGATTCCGGAGAATCGCGGGACAATCAAAGACCTCACGGAGCAACATTATTGGCAGGCCCTGGGTTACCTCTCTCTCTTCGCAAGTCCAGTGTACTGCCGATTGCATACCCACCGCATAGCCAGTGCGCCCGAGAGATTCCGGAGAATCACGGGACGATCAAAGACCTGACGGAGCAATATTATTGGCAGGCCCTGGGTTACCTCTCTATCTTTCCGATTCTCGCACTCAACATCGATATTCCTCAGACACATCAACACACAACCAACAGCAGCTTCGACAAATCAGCAACATTGCCCAGTAGCTTTTGCCAAATGGGGATTGATAAGGTGGAACATCTTTAAACTTCGTTCGTGGACGAACCACGAACACTCTCCGAGAACGACACTCGGTATAAGTACCCCGCCAAGACCGCCGAATGGGATCAATCCAGTCTCGGACTTTCGGGAAAGACCAAAGGGATGCTATTCCCACCGCAGCCTTGCAGTGATCGATACAGCTTCACGCCGACCCGCAACCCGGTGAGGGCCGACCCGCACAAGGCAGGACAGACTGGTACCCTCCGGGTTACCCCAGTCCCGAGTCCCAGACGACGAGGAAGAGGACCTCGCCCATCTGGTTGGACACCATGGCTTTTCCTGATTGTGTTCGAATTCCTCCCATTAGGGATAATCATTTCCTTAGGACACCCATGGCGGAGCATGAGATGCTTGTCAGTGATTCTTCCGCAGGTTCACCTACGGAAACCTTGTTACGATTTTTACTTCCTCATGAAGACAAGTTTCGCACCTCGTTCCAACACGGAGCAGAATAACATGAGGGCTACCGCAGCCACGTCAGTCCGAGGTACTCAACTAGTCATCAGTGGGTTGTAACGACGGGCGGTGTGTACAAAGGGCAGGGATATATTCGACACCAGATGCTGACTCGCGCCTACGGGAAATTCCTGGTTCACGGGAAGAATTGCAGACCCCGATCACAACCATGAACAATATTCTAAGACTTCCCGGAGGCCTCTCGGACCAGGAAACTCTTTGAATCACCCATTGTAGCGCGCATGCGGCCCCGGACATTTAAGGGCATCACAGACCTGTACTGGCTCTCTTTCATGCGACTTTAACGCCACAAATCCCTCTAAGAAGTCGACTTTAGTCTCCTCTGCTACTACCGAGTTTCACCAGTTCCGTGCGGAATTAACCGCCAGCTCACGCCAGTGGCTGTACGGCCATGCACCACCACCCACTGATTCAAGAAAGAGCTCTCAATCTGTCAATCGTTCCAGTGTCCGGACCGGGTGAGTTTTCCCGTGTTAAGTCGAATTAAGCCGCAGGCTCCACTCCTTGTGGTACCCTTCCGTCAATTCCTTTAAGTTTCAGCTTTGCAACCATACTTCCCCCGGAACCCAAAGACTTTGGTTTCCCGGAAGCCTCCCACCGAGTCATAAGAGTAACGCGGAGGATTGCTAGTCGGCATAGTTTATGGTTAGAACTAGGGTGGTATCTGATCACCTTCGATCCTTTAACTTTCGTTCTTGATTAATGAAAACATTCTTGGCAAACGCTTTCGCTTCGGTACGTCCCACGGCGGTCCAAGAAATTAATTTCTCGCGCCGTGGTACGAATGCCCCTGCCTGTCCCTGTTAATCATTACCTCGGGTTCCGAAAACCAACAAAAATAGAACCGAGGTCCTATTCCATTATTCCATGCTTGGCTATGCAGGTGTAGACTCGCCTGCTTGGAGCACTCTGATTTGTTCAAAGTAAAATCGTCACCAGCCTGCCGTGCCAGTTGTTTCCACGGCAGTCTGATCGTGAGGCTACGAGGACAGCAATTGTAACCAAAGGTGACCAGCCGCCTCAAAGCCAAGATCCAACTATGAGATTTTTAACCGCAACAATTCTAATATACACTATTGG
>JAHWFP010141824.1:11431-39107 GCA_023313725.1 Lithobius niger | reverse complement strand
CGGCATGTATTAGCTCTAGAATTACCACAGTTATCCAAGTAGGATGGAACGATCTAAGGAACCATAACTGATTTAATGAGCCATTCGCGGTTTCACCTTGATTCGGCATGAACTTGGACATGCTTAGCTTAATCTTTGAGACTAGCATATCACTACTGGCAGGATCAACCAGGTAACTAATCACCAATGGCCTACGACGGCAAGCCTTATTGCCGGCAGCATGCATACCCCGCAACCTTCCGGAGAAGGAGAGCGTGACACACAGACCACAAAGAAAGTCGGCAAGCCATCGGCCACACGCAAAAGCACGTTTATCCACTACTCAAACGACATCCATCCGAAGCAAAAAAAGCCTCGCATTTCAGCCACAGCTCATGAACTCCAAGCCCAAGATGCAGAGGCACGAGGCAATCAAGTTATGATCGTCAGCTTACTCAAGCTCGAATAAGACTCAACATACTACCCTTGCGTACCCGTCCATTGCCCAAAGATCGACGGAGGAAGCTTACGGTGGGGTCAAGCCGGACCAAACTCTTTCAGAAGCACATCACCAGTCTCTTTCACCCACAGCCAACACATCTCGGACTCAGAAACGCCAGGCCACAGCCGATATGCCTGTCACTTAATAAGCTCGACCCAGGGCACGGACACATGGAACAAGCAAGTTAGGATCGTCTGCATACTCCAACTTGAACATGACTCGACATGCTACCCTTGCGTACCCGTCCAGAGACCGAAGACCGACGGAGGAAGCTTACGGTAGGGCCAAGCCGCTAACGTTGAAGCGCTTTCTGCCAGCGCATCACCAGACCCGTTCGCCCACAGTCAACGCATCCCAGGGAACAACAAAAAGCAACAACCAGTTTTCCCACCACTCAAGCACTCCCAATCCAAGGCAGAGACATGCACAGCAACCAAGTTAGGATCGTCCACCTACTCGAGCTCAAACACGGCCTGACATGCTACCCTTGCGTACCCGTCCATACCCCGAAGACCAACGGAGCAAGCTTACGGTAGGGCCAAGCCGCTAACTCTTTCAGCAGGACTCACCAGACTTACAGGCCTGCAGCCAACATCATCTCGAACCAGTTCTGAGTGCAAGAGGTGCAGCCAGACTACTACGCAAGTGAGTCCAGTCCCACACCATTTCTAAGCTTATCAGCTATGCCTAGGATGCTACTCTTGCATACCCACCACGCAGCCAGTGTGCCCGAATCATCCAAAGAATCACGGGACAATCAAAGACCGACAGAGAAAGATTACGGTAGGCCCAGACAAGGCATCAGTGCTCATCCACAGTACAAGACCAGTCTCTAAAGTGCAATCGCCGGCGCATGACACACCCAACCTCTAAGGCCGAAGCCAAAGGATCTAAGGCCAGCCCAAGGATTTACAGCACAAGAGCCGAGACTCCCAAGTCAGGTCACGGCACTGCTGCTTCCAAGCTCAAACTCGTCAACAGCTACTATTCCCCGAAATGTCATGCTTCCGGAGCCCAATTTCTAACACCTTCCGGCGACGTTGCACAGCAAGATCAATAAAGCAGCAGGTAAGTCTCAAGCAACTTCTGAATATCGTCCTTTTGCGTCGCGCTTTTTTCGGTCACGAGGACGGGCGTTGTCTCTCGTACCGAGCGCATTTGTAGTTTTTGCATTTTTCGCCAGGTTCACCACTTTGGCAGAACCCCGCTTTCCATTCAGCTTCCAAACTCTACTTGCCCATCTTACTTTCATTTATTTCGTACGTGTAGTCACACGGTATCACAGAACCAAATCATCTTACAGAACTCTCTCAATCCCTTCACTTATGGGTTCAGGCACTCAGGCACGAGACAGCCGCCCTTCCTTAGTGCATCCCTTCGGTAATGTGCGGGACATTGCTCAATGCCGTAATTGGCGCAACAGCGCATTTATCCCTCTGTGGTAGGGAAGAACGCAATTTATATTTCCTCCGGCATTGCTTTCGGGGTTGCCGTGAGTTCCAGCAAGCAATAAATAAAAAGACATACTGCCTTTCCTCCGGAGAATTCATCGAGTTCCAAAGTGTACATAGCAGATGGAATTTAGGCGAACCCAGGGACTCCTTCCCGATCTGGCCTGACCTGCCTGCACCACCAGTCATGTGCCCGAACCATGCGAACAAGTCGTTACACAGACCGATGATGCTAGCCGACTTCGTGTGCCCTAGCCGAAAAAGTAAACACACTCCATCATCGTAGCAGCTAACCCGTCCTTCGTGCCCCCAAACCATCCGAAGAAGACGTAGAGCACTAGGACCGCAAAAAGCAAGTCAGTAACCGTTGCCACCCCAGTACTCCTTCAGTTAGGACACCGAGGTGGTTGAGAGCGATTCGGCGGGTCTGCACGGCTAAACAGAACCCTCGACTCTCAGCAGGTTTTCTTGGCATGGGAGAATAGCACATCCGTTTGTTTCGGACGTGCCAACCTGCTCTCCCCATTCCTTTGGCCGCCAACTTTTTCTACGTTCTGAATCTCTCCATTTATAGTTTGAAAATGGCACTCCTTCGGCCCACGTTTCAATGCTCTGTATCTCTCACCGAGCCCTTCTCTCGCTCCTCCGGTGTGGGTCTGAACCTTCATGGTTGAAGTTGACATAGGTTTGTTAGCATGTGGTTAAACTTGGTGTTGAGAAGTAATCTTCCTCCATCTCCGTTCGTGAGCGCGAGTAATTTGGACCACTTAGGGCTCCAGATCCCAAAACACCGGTCCTAAGAGTAAGGTTGCGACCTGATAGGGCTGTTATTTAAACCTAAGACCGAGGCAAAAGCAATGTGGACTCCCAGTTTCACCCAAATAAGACCGCAAAGAACATGGACTGCTTTCATTTAGTGCACGTCAAGATCACGTAACCACGAAGGACCGATCTCTATTGGTGCTGGAAAGACTGACGCCAAGGACATGGCCGATGTTCCCAAACACTACTTTCATTTAGTGCACGTCAAGATCACGTAACCACGAAAGGCCGATCTCTATCGGTGTTGGAAAGACTGAATGTGTCGGGACTATCAAGTCACCCGCTTCTCACTTGTCAGGAATCACCAAGTCTCTCTTTTACTGCTTTCAAACCATGTATCTCTTCTACCAACTTTCATTTAGTGCACATCAAGAACACGTAACCACGAGGGGCCGATCTCTATCAGCACTGGAAAGTCAGAAGGAGTCACCCTGCCTACCGGACAAAATGTGAAAATAAGCCGACGGCGCAAATAAGAGGATAGCCGTTCAAGCTAATCAAAGCTCAGCAGTATTCGCAGTTGCCGAAGGGTACATCACACAAAGACCAGCAAAGCAGACCATTACCCGTTCTAGTTTGCTTCTCTCTGGGCTTTCGCTTTCCTTACTTAGTTCATGCCCTCATACTTCGAATCATCGGGCACTCTCACTCATCAGAGCTCACCTCCGTTTTGTCTCTTGCTCAGCATGCTACCCTTGCCTACCTACCCATGGCCCGAAGACCGACAGAGCAAGATTACGGTAGGGCTGGGCCGCTCTCACTCATCAAACCTCATCTCCGTTCTGTCTCTAGCTCAGCATGCTACCCTTGCCTACCCGCCCATAGCCCGAAGACCGACAGAGCAAGATTATGGTAGGGCTGGGCGTCTAACATTCATGCCCTCATACTTTGAATAATCGGGCACTCTCACTCATCAGCCTCGCCTTCTGACCCAGCTGTTCAATCAGCTTTCAAGTTTTCATCATCACTTCTTGGACTTTAATACCTTCGGCACCGAGGAGCAGCATTGCGTGCAAGCATTCACGCCTTTGGTTGCCAGCCTACCTTCGGGCCGTGATCGGCTCTCGTCTCCAGACCATTTGCGGCATGGCCTTTGGTAAAAATGCGTTTTGGCACCTTCTTTGATCAGGCATTCCTCCGGCCAGACATGCACTTATTCTGCCAAAAGCCCTTTCGTACCACATATCTACTTCAATAACCCAAGGTCCGCCATATATTTGGCGAACCGTGGCTTTTCGGTCTTGCCATACTGCCCTCCATGCCTATGATTTGGACCCCTACATCAACGTTGCTAATGCAAAACAAGGGGATTCCTACTACCGAAAACGTGAATCACTAACCCGTGCCAAAGTGCGGTTTGGCGGCATTAAGTAGCCAAGGCCTGAAGAAATCCTGCTTTGATCGGTTGCAAAACCAGGCTTGGCCGTGCGAGGTTCGAGATGCACCTAGCGTTGCTAACCGAAAAATCTTTGACAGCCACAGGAACAGTTCGTTTGGACTGAGCCAAATTCTCGGCCTTCAGACCCACTTGTTCAATCAGCTCAAGTTTCCAATAAACTCACTACTTCTTGGTTTTTTAGACTTAGCCAAATTCTCTGCACCATAATTTTTGACCACAGCAGAAAGCCCCCCAGCTCACCCAGCATTCCGGAATATGTGCGGAAATGCTTAGGGAGCCGGGAAGGCTAATTCGCCGCACATGCATCGGTGTGGGCTGCCTCTGTGTAACGGAAAATGTTGCAGGCTGGGTTAAATGCCTTCTGACCCACATTGCAATCGTATCTTAACAGAAGTCGATTTTGGCTGAAAAAGATATGTCCAATCCAAGATTGCGGTTACTGTTTGAGGAAATGCATTCTGACTCGCGTTGTGATCTGATCTTGTTCTTAGAGACCAACAAGAACTTGTCGTGTTATCACAGATGTCCAGAATGTACTGTAGGGTTTCAGTTGTTTGTTTGTGTCCCGACCAGCGGTGGACAGGGGCCTAGTCTGCCCGTGTGTTCGTGTCAATATGGAATGAGGGAGTTCCCACTGGTCGGGTGAGACAGCTCAATCTCTGCATATGCGGTGGAGGTTTTTTGCCCTCGACACAGGTGCCCCATATCCAGTGTGTCCTCAGACAAATAACCTCGATTCTTTGAAAACTACCATCGACTAATGCGACAAAGTTTCCCAACCCTTGCACCAGTTCTGCCCGGTTCTTCTGGGAACCAATCCAACGTTACGATCGGCTCATCTGCTATTTGCGTGATAGCGGGCACGCCCGTAAGCCATTTGATGCCATGGACACACCTGTTGCTAGCTCTCAGCCCCCGACACCAAAGGGCGTTTTGTTGCGGATAAGACATCACTATCTTGCTCACCGAGGAGCGGCATTGCGTGCAAGCATTCACGCCTTTGGTTGCCAGCCTACCTTCGGGCCGTGATCGGCTCTCGTCTCCAGACCAGTTGCGTGATAGCGGGCACGTCCGCAAGCCATTTGATGCCATCGACACACCTGTTGCTAGCTCTCACCCCCCGACACAAAGGGCGTTTTGTTGCGGATAAGACTTCACTAACTTCTGCACCAAGGAGCGGCATTGCGTGAAAGCATTCACGCCTTTGGTTGCCAGCATACCTTCGGGCCATGATCGGCTCTCGTCTCCAGGCCATTTGCGGCATGGCCTTTGGCTAAAATGCGACCAGGCACCTTCTTTTCCCCATCACTTGCCGAAGTTCTGGCACTCCTTCGGCTAAAAAGCAAGCATTCAACCTGGAAAGCCACAGCCGCCTCATCTTTCGGCCGAGTGTGGAGCCTTTCCCACGTGGCGGTACTCTAGGTACATGCCTTCGGCTAAAATGCGATCAGGCGCCTTCTTTTCCCATCACCTCCCGAAGATCTGGCACTCCTTTGGCTAAAATGCGACTTGGCGCCTTCTTTGCCCATCACCTGCCAAACATCTGGTACTCCTTCGGCTAAAATGCGAATTGGTGCCTTCTTTTCCCATCATCTGCTGAAGATCAGGCATTCCTCCGGCCAAACGTGCACTCATTCTGCCAAAACCCCTTTCGTACCACATATCTACTTCAATAACCTAAGGTCCGAAATGTATTTGGCGTACCGTGGCTTTTCGGTCTCGCCGAGCTGCCATCCATACCTATGATTTGGACCCCTCCATCAGTGTTGCTAACGCAGAAGAAAGGGATTCATACTAACGAAAACGAGATTCTCTAACCCGTGCCAAAGTGCGGTTTGGCTGCATGGAGTAGCCAAAGCCCTGAACAAATCCTGCTCTGATCGGTGGCAAAAACAGGCTTGTCCGCATGAGGTTCGCGACTGCACCTAGCGTTGCTAACCGAGGCAAATGAATCACCATGCAAGATCGTCCAAGGCATGCCGAAGGCACCCCTACACTCTCGTGGAGACACGGGACAGAGCCGCACTTTGATCGGTCAGCTAGTACAGCCAGAGCTACAGTGAGACTACTGTCCCTATATACCCTGTGGCAGTGCAGTAACCTAACCTAGCCTCACCTAACCACAGGTATGCTGTTTCTCCATAACCACTCGTGTATTAGGTATGAAACTTGGTAGCTAGGTAGGTAGGTATTTCGTCCTCCTAAAGCGATCTAGCCTATCCCCAGGGTCGTAGCTTGTCTCGTTCGTCCGCTATTGACGGTCAAAGTATTTGGCCTATATAGGCCTATATAGGCCTACACTCAAAGCCGGTTTATTTAATAGCGCTCCTTCTACTAGGGCTGTGGGTGTGAAATTTTTGGACGTCCTGGGTGTACGGCCAGCTAGGCACCCACCGAGTTTGAAGTGTCTACAAAGTTTAGTTCGGGATTGGGGAACTTGAAACCAATGAAGAGCACTGGGCGTCAAAAGTCGGGATATTTCCTATGGGAGCTAGAGCTATGAAACTTTTTGGGTTTCGAGAGGGTTCCTTTAGCTGGGTGCACACCAAATTTGAAGGGTCTAGGACGAATGGTTTGCCGTTGGCGAACTTGAAGGTCTGTGTAGGTGTTGATGGAGTTTGCTGCAACAGCATGCGGGACGTCTTCCCGCAACTAGGGTACTGGCGTCCCTTGCACCGGGTACGTGCTAGGTTGAAGCCAGACGGCTAGATGGACGGCCCCAGAAGATGATGACCCCAGAGGCAGCAGCACGCGGGATGACGGACATGTGTTCCTGCAAACTTGTCAGCTTGCATCCCAGCGCTAAAGACCAGTGTACTTTGCACCGGGGATGTGCGCGGTTGAAGCCAGACGGTTAACCATTCAGCCACACTGCCTCGGGAACGTCCAGCAAACTGGGATCCATGTAACGTGTCCATTGATCAGCTTTCCCCTCGGAAATTCTATTCTCCATCCCACAATCACCCTGCCACTCCTTTCTCATGTTGTTTCCTGCCTTTTTTTTAGTTTTTTTGTTCTCGAAACCGCATGGCGGGCAGCAAGGCGTGGGCTTGTCCGCCTTACCCCCTAATTTCCGAAGCCAAACACCATGTTCGCAACAACGGCACGCGGCTTTATCGAAAGCCACACAATTATTGATCGCTTGCAGTGTCTGGCAATCTGCGGCCCATTGCCCTTCAAGACCAGTTGCAGTTTGCGCTTGGTGCAATCACATCCTGATATCCCGCACCCAGATGCGGGTTCCGCGGGTGTTGAACAATATTGCACAACGTTGCGTCATGTGGCAACTACTTCTCGACCTTTGATCAGAAGCGATGTGCAGTGGTCACGTAGCC
The DNA here is from genome assembly GCA_023313725.1 of Lithobius niger. Lineage (NCBI taxonomy): Eukaryota > Metazoa > Arthropoda > Chilopoda > Lithobiomorpha > Lithobiidae > Lithobius > Lithobius niger. The sequence continues at coordinate 31,619 of JAHWFP010141824.1, read as the reverse complement.
GTAATAAGGGCCTACCCGCCCCATGCGAATCATTTCTTTGACCAGAAGCAGGCAGACAGGATGATGGCTGCAGAAGCAACGATGGACGACTTTCCCAGCTACCCCGTAGTAGAACAGTCTAGGGCCGGCAAGACTTGGAGGCAACTTCATCGGGTTTGGACGGAAGAGCTGAGCGAGTACCAGGACAAGAAAGGTTTCTCCGGACCTCCAATGGGCTACATTGGCAGATGCAACAAGAAGAGCAAGGAGTTGGATTTTTTCATGGAATTATTCGGGGAGACCACAGATTTCATCGTAAGGAGGACCAACCAATTCATGGACGACTGGGCCAGCAATGCCAAACGCAGCAAACAGAACGTCACGTCAGCCAATACACCAGGACCAAAACGCAATGCAGGGACTTCAACTCACGGGGAGCCATCAGCCGTGGAGGACAATATCGCAGTGGCCAACACAACAGTCGAGTCATTGGTTCCGCCACCACATCCATCACCACCCCACATCACTTACTGCCGGTTTTGCACTCACTGGAATTCCGACTGAACCACAGCTGGGAATACCACAACCAGACGTCCACATGGAAGAAGAAGCTGGGTCAAGCCAAGCACAGCCGCCAATGCCAGAAACAGATGTGGCCGAGGAGGAGGACGAATCAAAGTTCTCATATTACTGCGAGGAAAATGAGGACTACTATGAAGGCAGCAGCCAAGAATCAGTCAACGATCAGGATGAGTTAGATGACGAACTAAAAGAAACCGAGTCAGAGGACGATGCTGTCACCTGCCTTACGACGTCTAGCAGCGAGGAGGAAGAAGCAAGGCCAGACAGTCCACCATGACCGCCAAGGAGAGACAGTCCACCACGACCGCTACGGCCAGAAAGCCCACTACGAACTCCAACCTTAACAGAAACCTTGCCCACTACTCCCATGCCAATGCAATCATCCAGAAGCGACGTCGCCCACATATGAGCCTGGTTGGTCGGTCCTACTACGTCGTCCGACATCAGAAGAGGAGGTCTAGTCGTCCAGCCAAAATCGAAAGCCAAAAGCCAAAGTCGCAACATCGCAGCCGCGGCCATTTATGAGACGAACCAAAAGAGGACTCGTTCCCATTCCTCGGGGTCTTTCAGGTAGGTTCAGGTAGATTAAGTAAAAAATCCGAGGAGGTAATCTGCATCGTTTCATAGGAGGAGGAGGAAGAAAGCGCCACCACAGCGACAGCCAATGTAGTCAATCCACCACCCCCACAATCACCGCCACCGTCACTGGTACCAAGTAAACTAGAAGCCATAAAACGACGTTAGCGAGTCGTACTGTATGACAAGAGCTACAGAAGTAATATGTTCCCTGAGCCATCCAAGCAAAAAAGGAAACGATTATTGCCTCCTCGAAGTGGCTACCTCCAGAAGATGCGCCACGCCAGTATAACCAAATATGTCAATCACCGTTTCAGCCACCAACAGTCTCAGGTAAGCGCTCCACCAGTACAACCCCCAGAAGACCCGAGAACAGAACCCCCAGGAGATCCGAGCACAGGACGGTTGGTTCTAGAGCAGATTTGTGCAGAAGCGGTCAAGACACTCAGGAGCCAGTCAGAGTCCTCGTCGTCAACGTCGCCGATCCAGCAAGCGCAAATCTAAAGGGAAGAAGCAGGGTCTAACTCTAGCCAAGAGCCGACTGCCAAGGAGACACCATCAACGGTCGTATCGTCGCAAGACCCTCAGCCAGGGGAACAAGCAGAGGCCACTTCCAACTTCCAGCAGTAATGACAACCACGCAAGCCTGCCAAACATCGCCGAACGGAAAAAACCACATCCCTCTCCCGCTTGGGTACCATTGACGAAAGACGAGTTTCTGGCCTTCATCGGAATACTGGTAATCACAGGTTACAATGACTTGCCGGAGCTGGCGCAGTATTGGTCTACGTTCCCAGACCTGGAAAACCACTCCATCAGATCTACCATGACCAGAACAAGGTTCAATCAAATTTGGAACAACTTTCGACAACTGTCTGAAGAACCGTCTTTCACCGGTACCGATCCTTAGACTGCATCGCCCACGACCAGGCAAGCCCAGTGGCAGATTTAAGGAAATAGCTTTGGGGGCAAAGCCCTACAAGGCCTCCTGCCTTCTCGAAATTCTGAGGCTGCACTACTGTGATGCCTGGGAAGTGAAGGACCCTTTTACCGTGAAGGCCCATGAAGGCCCTTTTACGTCGAAGGCCCAGGGGGATGCCGCCCTCCCTGCCCAACCGTTAAATCCGCCCCTGGACAAGCCATGGAAGAGCAGAAGGCCAAGGAGGACATGGACGCAATAATGAAGGTGCGACCGATGATGGAGGCCATCAACCAGGCATTCCACAAGTGCAGGAACGCCGGAGCAGTTTGATGGTTACATCCTCAGCGGCGAGGCAAACATTGGAAAAAAGCGCCACATGGCCATTGACCCCGCCCAAGACCCCGCCAAGAAACTCGAGAACAACAAGATGGCTCACACAAAGATCTACACCGCGCACCACTACCTCAACCAGGGTTACACAATCGTCTGCGACAACAGCTTCACTTCGGCACTGCTGTTTCAGGTTCTCTACGCCAAGCTAGGAACTTTCGGATGCGGGAGCCTACGCGCCAATGCTGCCGGAATGCCATACGAATTCACGGAGGAGTTGCGCAAATTTAAGAAGGAGCAGGAATGTGGCGTCAGTATCCTGCGTCAGAACGGCCGGATACTGCTGAGCATCTGGTGTGACACCAAGGCCGTCCCTCTACTCAGCAACCACGTGGATCCTTTGGCCGGAAAATGGACTGTCGGAAGACTCATCAGGGGCCAGAAACCCCTAGTCACTTACCCACCGGCAGCCACGACTTACACGGTGGCCAATCACCTCATCTCTTCGTTCTACATCGGCAGGAGGTCGATTAAATGGCACCGCTACCTTTTCTTCCAAAAGCTCAACCAGATTCTCGTTAACGCCAGGCTCAACATGGTCATGGTCTGCGGTCTCGATAAGGCCGGCAAATGCTCCCAGCTGACTTACCGAAGATCGCTGGCCAACCAACTCATCAATCGAGTACACACGACACGCCCCATAAGAAATCCAGCCATCTTGGGTACCAGTCATCGCCACGAGAAGAGTACGAGGAGCCGCAGATGCCAGGTGTGCAGGAAGTACAGACAGGAATGGCACGAGACCATCTGGTGGTGCGCCACTTGTCGCACGAACTTGTGCACGGACGAAAGCTCGAGAACAAGGCACAGTGGACGAACCTGTTGGCAGCTGCATCAAGATTGCCTGGATCTCGATTTTCAGGCTGAACTTTCATTAAAGTTGTATAGCGTTGTACAAACAATGCCGAATAAACCTTGTAGCCTTTGTTCAGAATTATGTTTTCCCTTTGCCTAACTGTGACTTTGACTTTTCAGGAAAAGACTAAAAGCCCCACACCACACTGTCGCTGGACCCGGTATTCGTATTCAACCCGAGTCTGAAACCGCGATGAATGCCAGGTCTCAGGTGACGGCGGGGTGTGGGGTTTTCTTTGGGTGGGACTTAGGCAAATTCTGCAGGTATTGCGATGGTAACCGTCACCATATGTGGTCATGAAAAAAGGTCAGAAAAAAAGCCACACCCTGCCTCATTGCAGGGTCTGGCAAGACTTGGACTTAGCCAAATTCTCTGGGTATTGTGATGTTAACCGTCACCATTCTAAGGGTAAAAAAAAGTCAAACCCTGCCTCATTGCGGGGACTTAGCCAAATTCTCTTGGTATTGCGATGTTAACCCTCACCATATAGGGTAAAAAAAAAAGTCAAACTCCACCATTGCGGAGCTTGGCTAGTATGCGGGTCTCTTTTGATTCAGGGATGGTCGAGACCAAGTCCATCCCCTCAGTACAAAGACCCAACTTAAGTCACCAAGTCATCATCCAGGAAGGGTCATCCTTAGGCTTATCAGTAAGTTACTTAGTAATCTCGGCCCACCACCACACCATCATGATCCACAGTCATCGATCGCCTAACCTTCGAGACCAGAAGGAAAGACGGGCCTCGGGTGGATCACTACACTTTTCCAACCATCCAACCTTGACGGAACTCGTCGAAAAACGCGACTGTACCAATGTTCGACACCTAGCCACCTCATCACACAGCTAGTTCATGAATGTCTCGTCAAACACCCTATTTAGTCTAGCACCGGCAACGCTCGAAACAACAAGTCTTTACTGCTGGTCCAATGGTCTCAGCTCTAGTTCAGAATGGCGTACCACTCGTCACCGAAACGAAGCCACTAGTACAACTGCTCCGACCCAAGAGCCTGCTGCTACTACCTCTCCTAGCTTAAAGGGCCCACCGCCACTATCACCACTAGTTCCGGCAGCGCTCTGGAGATGTGCCACAGGACGAACCCACAGCTCACTGCCAAAGCGTTGCCACCAGTCCAATTGGCTCAAACAGCTTAGAACCTTCCAAGCCCGAAAGCGAGGCCAGGCTCCTCGTCGCCAAGTCTTTGCTGCCGGTCCAATGGCTCAACCCAGTTTAGAACGGGGATCTCCCAGCACAAAGGCAAGGGGGATCCGTCGCTCACAACCAAAGCGTCGCCACAGTCCAACTGCTCCGACCAGCTCAGAGACAGCACACCCTCAAGGGGAACGACTGCTCACCACCAAGTCTTTGCTACTCGGTTTAACGGCTCAACCTAGTTTAGAAAGGCGTCCCAATCTTTACCAAGCAAAGCCACTAGTCCAAACAGCTCCAACCTAGTTTAAAACATCGAGCCCAACATCAAGGACTTACACAGCTCATCACCAGTCTCGCAATTCGGTCTAGTTTGACTTACGAGGAGGGGAGTCTGCCAGCAAGACCCACCAGCAGTTCGACTACCCTAGACAGTCAGAGCCACAGTGCTCATCGGCCAAGTCTTTCGCCACCGGTCCAATGGCTCCACTCCAGATCAGGATGGGAGATCCAAGCCCGAAGGCGGAGACCAACAACTCATCACTGAAGTATCGCTACTAGTCCAACGGCTGCAACCAGCTTTGAGCAAAGGACTCTCACACCGTCCACATCAACAAGCCAGCCAATGCCGAGTTATGCCGTGCTCTCATCCCTCCTGGGTGGAATGGTGATGCGTCATCCAGGTTTGACGGATCTCACGGTTTTGCGCCCCTCAGGTTTAGTCATGACTCGCACGACTCGCACGCCATTGCCACTTGGCCGATAACGTCACCGATGCACTGTACAAGACCAACACCAGCAAATAAGCTTGAAAAATCTAGGCTTCGGAGGAAAGCTTTTGAAATGGATTTCTGCATTTATTAACAACAGATCTCAGTGTGTATTGGTCGGTGATTCCTTTTCACCATCCTTGAATCTCATTAGCGGAGTACCACAGGGCTCCGTTTTGGGCCCATTGTTGTTTGTGGTCTACTTAAACGACTTATCTTGTAATCCTTCAACTGTCTATAATTCAAAGTTTGCAGACGATCTTAAGATCGATAAGGCAGTTATTGACATTGATGATGGTGCGTTGCTGGCCCTTGAGATTGACTATGTTTCCAGTTGGTCGGCTCAGTGGCAACTGCCAATTTCTTTAACCAAATGTCAAATTATGCATATTGGAAATTCAAATTCAAGTACACCGTATTATCTTGATAATAGCCTTCTTCCTTCGCTTAGCTCAACTAAAGATCTTGGGGTCTGGTTTTGTGATGGACTTAAGTTCAGCTTGCACTGTCGCAAAATCACTGCCTCTGCGTATGCGCGCATAGCTCTGGTTAACAGATGCTTTTCGTCTGGTGACCGCGACATCAAAGTTCGGGCATTCAAGGTCTATGTCAGACCAATTTTGTAGTACGCTAGCCCCGTTTGGTCCCCTTATTTGCTTCATGACATTGATGTGGTAGAGGCAGTCCAGCGACGGTTTACCAAGGCATTGCCTGGATTGTGCAACCTCTCATATGGAAGACGTCTGCAGACCCTTAAACTTGAACCACTCGAACTACGGAGAATCAAAATTGATCTTATTCTTACTTACCAAATTATTCATGGTGTAGTTGGGGTAGATATGCCTCTTTTTGACCTGTCGGAGTCAAGTAGGACTAGAGGTAATTCCCTGAAAACATCACATTTAGAATGTAGACGTAGCTTTTTCGCGTTGCGTGTGGTCAAAATTTGGAATTCTTTACCAGACGAAATTGTCACCTCGCCCACAATTCATACGTTCCGAAGCCGCCTCAGCTCGTTTAATCTAGAGATTTTTATGCGTCGGTCTTATCCTCCGAGTTAAATATGTAATCTTGCATAATTACGCTCTTTCTATGTTTGTTCCCACCCCATTAAACTTTGGCTGCCTGTTAGTGACCCACGGTCCTTGCCTGACCTGCTGATAGTGCAACAAATTGTTTTATTTTTTTTATTATTCACTTTTAAATGGTGACAATTCCCATTTTCGGGAGGCTTTTGTTTTTAGTACTTATTACCATAATTTGTTCTACATAACGAACTTTTTTAAACCATCTCATTTGATCATCTGCTTTTATTTTTACTTCGGCCGATCCTCCACGTCCCGTGTCCAACACGTTTGGCGATGCCATCGGGGGCCTTAGCGTCCCTGGCAGGTCTAACCTTGGTGGTAAGGCATTCGTGTCCCCACACCTAATCCCCACACCTTCCCTTGACGGCCAACTTCTTTCATTACATCTGATTGTCTTCTGTTTTTAATTTAGGCTGGCTGTTAGCGATCTTTGGGTCCTTGCCAGACCTGTTGCTATCGTGACAAATTATTATTATTATTATTATTATTATTATAACAACTCCAAATCCAAGTCACAGAGACACCAAAGGGAATCGGGAATTTCTTTCTCGCAACAAGCCCGGTGTACTATCTGTAACCTACCAGCCGTATAGCCAGTGAGCCCGAGAGATTCCGAAGAATCACGGGACGATCAAAGACCTGACGGAGTAACATAATTAGCAGGCCCCGGGTTCGCTCTTTCACTAAACAGTCTAAGCCCAGTATACTACCTGTAACCTACCCGCCGTATAGCCAGTGCGCCAGAGAGATTCCGAAGAATCACGGGATGATCCTGACGGAGTAACATGATTGGTAGGCCCTGGGCTGGCTTCACTCACACACTACAAGCCCGGTATACTACCTGAAACCTACCCGCCACATAGCCAGTGTGCCCGAGAGATTTTGAAGAATCACGGGACGATCAGAGACCTGACGGTGTAACATAATGGGCAGGCATCGGGCTCGCAGTCTTTCACACCCGATTCTCGCACTCGACATCAATGTTCCCCAGACACAGAGCAGCTAAGGCACTCCTATTCCAAGACACAGAGGCACGAGGCAACCAGTCAGGATCATCTTCTTACTCAAAGCTCAGAACACGGCTCAGCATGCTACCCTTACCTGCCCTCCCGCAGCCTGAAGACCGACGGAGTAAGATTATGGTAAGGCTAAGACGGACCAAACTCTTTCAAAAGCACATCAGCAGACTCTTTCGCCCACAGCCAACACGTCCCGAACTCAGAAATGCCCAGACGCACACGACTTTGGCATATCAGCCAGTAGGGTCACGCTGCTCGTCGCCAAGACTTTGCAGCCGGTCCAACGGCTCAACTTCAGTTCGGAATGGCATACCACTCGCCACCGTAGCGTCGCCACTAGTCCAACTACTCCCACCAGCTCAGGGAACAATCCAAATCCAAGACACAGAGGCACGAGGCAATCGAGTTAGAATCGTCCACTTACTCAAGCTCGAACATGGCTCACCATGCTACCCTTGCGTACGCGTCCATATCCTAAAGACCGACGAAGGAAGCTTACGGTAGGGCCAAGCCAGACCGAACTCTTTCAGTAGCACATCACCAGACTCTTTCACCCACAGCCAACTCATCCCGGACTCAGAAACGCCCAGCTGTCACTTAATAAACTCAACCCGGGGTACGGACACGTGGAACAAGCAAGTTAGGATCGTCCGCATACTCCAGCTTGAACACGACTCGACATGCTACCCTTGCGTACCGGCCAAAGCCCGAAGGCCGATGGAGCAAGCTTACGGTAGGGCCAAGCCGCTAACGTTCAAGCGCTTTCTGCCAGCACATCACCAGACCCGTTCGCCCACAGTCAACGTATTCCAGGGAACAACAAAAAGCAACAACCACTTCGCCCACCCTCAAGCACTCCCAATCCAAGACAGAGACATGCAAAGCAAGCAAGTTAGAATTGTCCATCTACTCGAGCTCAAACACAGCCCGACATGCTACCCTTGCGTACCCATCCATAGCCTGAGACCAACGGAGCAAGCTTACAATAGGGCCAAGCCACTAACTCTTTCAGCAGGACTAACCAGACTCACAGGCCTGCAGACAACATCTCGAACCAGTTCTGACCACAAGAGGGGCAGCTCAGAGACAGCACTCCCTCAAAAGGAACGAATGCTCACCACCAAGTCTTTACTACTCGGTCCAACGGCTCAACCCAGTTTAGAAAAGCGTCCCAATCTTCACCAAGCAAAGCCACTAGTCCAAACAGCACTAACCTAGTTTAGAACATCGAGCCCAACATTGAGGACTTACACAGCTCATTACCAGTCTCGCAATTCGGTCAAGTTTGACTGAGGAGTGAGGTCCACCAGCAAGACCCACAACCAAAGCCAACTAGTCCAACCAGTTCGGAACAGTGTAGCCAAAGGACGAGAATGCTCACCACATGTCTCGCTTACTCGGTCCAACAGCCAGTTTAGAAAGACGTACCGATCTCCACCAAAGCCACTAGTCCAAACAGCTCGACAAGCTTAGAACGAAACGTCGTACCTAAGGCAAGGGATCCATCCTCACAAGAAGACTGGGGGATTGTCGATGGAACAGCTTACGTTTGCACCAGTTTCGCAACTCGGGCCAAAGGATCGATCCGGTTTAGAATGGGGATCCGGAGGCACGAAGTCAAGGGGGATCCGTCGTTCACCACCAAAGCGTCGCCACCAGTCCAAACTGCTCGACCAGCCTAGAACGTCGCGGCCACAGTGCTCATCGGCCAAGTCTTCGTCGCCACCGGTCCAATTGCTCAACTCCACATCAGAATGGCAGTTCCAAGCCCAATAGCAAGGACCCAACGATTCATCATCAAGCATCTCCACTAGTCCAATGGCTCCAACCAACTTTGAGCTAAGGACCCACACGCCGTCCTCATCAACAAGCCAACCAATGCCAAGTTATGCCGTGCTATTATCCCGCCCGGTTATAGCGGGATGGTGAAACGCCGTCCAGGTTTGACAGATCTCACACCTTACGGTTTTGCGCCACTCAGGTTTAGTCACAAGAACTAATCCCTACGACTCGCACGATATTGCCATCTTCCCTGGCCAATCGCGTTGCTGATGCACAGTACGAGACCGACACCGGCAAACACAATAACGACTACTCCTCATCCAAGTCACAAAGACACCGAAGGAAATCGAGAACTTTCCTGCCACAAGCCCAGTATACTGCCGATTGCGTACCTGCCACAGAGCCAGTGCACCCGAGAGATTCCGGAGAATCACGGGACGATCAAAGACCTGACGGAGCAACATTATTGGCAGACCCTGGGTTACCTCTCTCTCTCTTCGCAAGTCCAGTATACTGCAGATTGCGTACCCACCGCATAGCCAGTGCGCCCGAGAGATTCCGGAGAATTACGGGACGATCAAAGACCTGACGGAGCAATATTATTGGCAGGCCCTGGGTTACCCCTCTCTCCTTCCGATTCTCGCACTCAACATCGATGTTCCCCAGACACAGAGTAGCACACAACCAACAGTAGCTTCGACAAATCAGCAACATTACCCAGTAGCTTTCACCAAATGGGGATTGAAAGGGCAGAACATCTTTAAACGTCGTTCATGGACGAGCCACGAACTCTCTCCGAGCACGACACTTAGTATAAGTACCCCGCCGAGACCGCCGAATGGGATTAGTCCAATCGCGGACTTTCGGAAAAGACCAAAGGGATGCTATTCCCACCTCAGCCTTGCAGTGATCGATACAGCTTCACGCCGACCCACAGCCCGGTGAGGGCCGACCAACGTAAGGCGGCCAGACTGGTGCACGCCGGGTTACCCCAGTCCCGAGTCCCAGACGACGAGGAAGGGGACCTCGCCCGTCTGGTTGGACACCATGGCTTTTCCTGATTGCGTTCGAATTCCTCCCATTAGGGATGATCATTTCCTTAGGACACCCATGGCGTAGCATGAGATGCTTGTCAGTGATCCTTCCACAAGTTAACATACGGAAACTTTGTTATGACTTTTACTTCCACACGAAGACAAGTTTCGCACCTTGTTCCAACACGGAGCAGAATGACACGAGGGCCACCACAGCCATGGCAGTCCGACGTACTCAACTAGTCATCAGTGGGTTGTAGCGACAGGCGGTGTGTATAAAGGGCAGGGACATATTCGACACGAGATGCTGACTCGCGCCTACTGGGAATTCCTGGTTCACGGGAAGAATTGCAGACCCCGATCACAACCACGAACGATATTCTAAGCTTTATAAGCTTGATAAGCTCGACCCAGGGCACGGACACTTGAAACAAACAAGTTAGGATCGTCTGCATACTCCAGCTTGAACACGACTCAACATGCTACCCTTGCGTGCCCCTCCATAGCCCGAAAACCGACGGAGGAAGCTTACGGGCCAAGCCGCTAACGTTCAAGCGCTTTGTGCCAGCGCATCACCAGACCTGTTCGCCCACAGTCAACACATCCCAGGGAACAACAAAAAGCAACAACCACTTTGCCCACCACTCGAGCACTCCCAATCCAAGGCGGAGACATCCAAAGCAAGCAAGTTAGGATCGTCCACCAACTCGAGCTCAAACACGGCCTGACATGCTACCCTTGCTTACCCGTCCATAGCCCGAAGACCAACGGAGCAAGCTTACGGTAGGGCCAAGCCGCTAACTCTTTCAGCAGGACTCACCAGACTCACAGGCCTGCAGCCAACATCATCTCGAAACAATTCTGAGCGCAAGAGGGGCAGCCACACTACTACGCAAGTGAGTCTAGTCCCACACCATTTCTAAACTCATCAGCTATGCCTAGGATGCTACCCTTGTGTACCCGCCACGCAGCCAGTGTGCCCGAATCATGCAAAGAATCATGGGACAATCAAACACCGACAGAGCAAGATTATGGTAGGCCCAGACAAGACATCAGTGCTCATTCACAGTATAAGACCAGTCTCTTAAATGCATTCACCGGCGGTCCGTGCACGACATACCCAACCTCTAAGGACGAAGCCAATGGATCAATGGCCCGCCCAAGGATCTATAGCACAAGAGCCGAGACTCCCAAGTAAGGTCACGGTACTGATGCTTCCACGCTCAAATTCGTCAACAGCTATCATTCCCTGAAATGTCATGCAACTGGCGCCCAAGTGCTACCACCTTCCAGCGACGTTGCACAGCAAGATCAACAAAGCAGCAGGTAAGTCTCAAGCAACTTGTGAATATTGTCCTTTTCGGTCACGAGGACGGGCGGTGTCTCTCGTACCGAGCGCATTTGTGGTTTTTGCATTTTTCTCCAGGTTCACCACTTTGGCAGAACCCCGCTTTCCATTCATCTATCAAGCTCTACTTGCCCATCTTACTTTCATTTATTTCGTACGTGCAGTCACACGGTACCAAAACATCTTACAGAACCCTCTCAATCCCATCACTTATGGATTCAGGCACGCTGCGCCGAAGCGCGGTCAGGAACACAGCTGCACGAGACAGCCGTTCTTCCCTAGAGCATGCCTTCGGCAATGTGTGGGACACTGCTCGATGCTGTAATTGGCGCTACAGCGCATTTATTCCTCTGTGGTAGGGAAGAACGCAATTTATATTAACCCCCAGCATTGCTTTCAGGGTTCCCGGGAGTTCCAGCAAACAATAAATAAAAAGACATGCTGCCTTTCCTCCAGAGAATTCATCGAGTAACAAAGTGTACGTAGCAGATGGAATTTAGGTGAACCCAGGGACCCCTTCCTTTAAAGTACCCGATCTGGCCTGACCTGCCTGCACCACCAGTCATGTGCCCGAACCATGCGAACAAGACGTAAACACAGACCGATCGATGATGCTAGCCGACTTCGTGTGCCCTAGCCAAAAAAGTAAACATACTCCGTCATCGTAGCAGCTAACCCTTCCTTCGTGCCACCGAACCATCCAAAAAAGACGTAGAGCACTCAGACCGGAGAAAGCAAATCAGTAACCGTTGCCATCCCAGTACTCCTTCAGTTAGGACACCGAGGTGGTTGAGAGCGATTCGGCGGGTCTGCACGGCTAAACAGAACCCTTGACTATCAGCAGGTTTTCTTGGCATGGGAGAATAGCACATCCGTTTGTTTCGGACGTGCCAACCTGCTCTCCCCATTCCTTTGGCCGCCAACTTTTTCCACGTTCTGAATCTCTCCATTTATCCTTTGAAAATGGCATTCCTTCGGCCCACTTTTCAATTCTCTGTATCTCTCACCGAGTCCTTCTCTCTCTTCTCCAGTGTGGGTCTGAACCTTCATGGTTGAAGTTGACATAGGTTTGTTAGCATGTGGCTAAACTTGGTTTTGAGAAGTAATCTTCCTCCATCTCCATTCGTGAGCGCGAGTCATTTGGACTACTTAGGGTTCCAGATCACAAGAACATCGGTCGTAAGAGTAAGGTTGCGACCTGATCAGGGCCGTTATTTAAACCTAAGACCGACGCAGAAGTAATGTGGACTCCCAGTTTCAGCCAAATAAGACTGCCAAGGACATGGACTGCTTTCATTTAGTGCACGTCTAGATCACGTAACCACAAAGGCCGATCTCTATTGGTGCTGGAAAGACTGACGCCAAGGACATGGCCGATGTTCCCAAATGGCTTTCATGTAGTGCAAGTCAAGATCACATAACCACGAAGGGCCGATCTCTATCAGTGCTGGAAAGACTGAATGTGTCCGGACCATCAAGTCACTCGCTTCTCACTGAACGTGTCAGGAATCACCAAGTCTCGCTTTTAATGCTTTCAAACCACGTTTCGCTTCTACCAACTTTCATTTAGGGCACATCAAGTTCACGTAACCACGAGGGGCCGATCTCTATCTGCGCTGGAAAGTCAGAAGGTGCCAGTCTGCCTACCGGACAAAATAGGAAAATAAGCCGACAGCGCAAATAAGAGGCATAACCCCGTTCAAGCTAATCAAAGCTCAGCAGTATTCGCAGTTGCCGAAGGGCACATCGCACAAAGACCGACAAAGCAAACCATTACCCGTTCTAGTTTGCTTCTCTCTAAGCTTTCTCTTTCCTCATTTCGTTCATGCCCTCATACTTTGAATCATCGGGCACTCTCACTCATCAGAGCTCACCTCCGTTTTGTCTCTTGCTCAGTATACTACCCTAGCCTACCTGCCCATGGCCCAAAGACCGACAGAGCAAGATTACGGTAGGGCTGGGCCGCTCTTACTCATCAGACCTCATCTCCGTCCTGTCTCTTGCTCAGCATGCTACCCTTGCCTACCCGCCCATGTCCCGAAGACCGACGGAGCTAGATTATGGTAGGGCTGGGCCGCTAACATTCATGCCCTCATACTTTGAACTCTCACTCATCAGCCTCGCCTTCTGACCCAGCTGTTCAATCAGCTCAAGTTTTGATCATCACTTCTTGGACTTGGCCGACACCAAAGGGCGTTTTCTTGCGGATAAGCCTTCAATACCTTCGGTACCGAGGAGCGGCATTGCGTGCAAGCATTCGCGGCTTTGGTAGCCAGCCCACCTTCGGAATGAATGAATGAATGAATTTATTCGAGAGCCTCGGCCCACAGCCACATACCCCCATACTAATATAAAGGAATCCAAATACAACATAAAAAAACCATTACAGCCACAACTCACAGTACACATGGTCTATTGTCAACAACCAAGGGGACAACTGGAAAGGCAGATGGCGGAAGAACCGGGGAACATGGAAACATCCTAAGTTACACTCATGCACCCGTTCCCTTAACAAAGGCGACAACCGCTTGCAGCCTAGCCCTCACACCCTCAACCGGACGCAGCGATAGAAGGGCCCCTAAGCCTGAGTCTGGACAGAGGAAGCTTCGCAAGGTCTGGCGGAGGCCGTCTGTCACAGTGCACTCCAGAAGAAAGTGCGCTGGCGTCTGTGGGCGACCACAGTCTGGACACGCAGGAGACATTAACCACCCGACTCTGTGACGGTGCGCAGCCAACAACGAATGACCCGTGCGGAGACGCGACAACACCCTGCTAGCCACGAGTGGCATATCGTCTAGTGGCGATGACAAAGAGCAATACGGCTGCAGAGCAAACAGAGCCCGACCGGTGGCAGCCACTGTCCATTCCGCTTCCCATTGCGACACTGACCACGCACAAAGCGCCGGTCGCTTAGACACTGGATGGGAAACGGGAACGATCGGATCTGCCACCAATCCGGCCGCTCCTCTAGCAAGACCGTCTGCCTGCTCATTTCCAGAGAACCCCGCATGACCCTTCACCCACCGGAGACACATAACACCACGCTGGAGTGCAGCATGGACCTTCATGCCTACCTCCATAACGACTGGGTCCACAAACTCGAGCTGGTCGATTGCTCGCCGCAGAGCAGCAATCGCACCCTGGGAATCAGTCCACAACGTAAAAGAAGGCAACTGGACATCCAACGCCACATCAAGAGCTACAGAAATAGCACACATCTCACACATGGTGCTAGATGCTACTGACTGGAGCCTCTTGCTGCAGAAGAGCTTCAAGGAGGGAACAGCCACACCCACTCCACCCGTCCACTGAATACGGTCGAAGGACGCATCACAGTACACATCACACTCTGTGACCCGTTCTAGAAAAACATCATTCAGGGATGGAGCCCACACCCACGGAAAGAATGGCGCAAGACGCGCAACTCGCAAAGGAGAAACGAAAGATATGCGCTGGAGCGACGCAGCAGCCGCACCCAGCGGACCTAGTAACATTAGCACTGCCGGCGGGAGGGTACAATAGTCAACAACAATCTTGCCTACTCCGTCATCAGCACCACGACTAACATTCCGCATTGCAAAGGCACAAAGAAGCTCCGTGGCACGAATGTGCAGAGGAGGCTCGCCTGCCTCTACCCACAGCGACTGGACTGGTGTCGTGACCAAACAGCCCGTGACAAGACGCAGACACTCGTTTACCACTGTTTGGAGAGTGGAGATGTGCCTGCGCTCTCGGCACAGAAATGGCAAATGATAATCCAAGACAGCCCTAATGAAAGTCTTGAACACAGCACGCAGAGGACCACGCTTCACCCCTTGCAGTCGCGACAGCCTTTTCAGCACAGCTGACCGTGACCGTAGTCTCTCATGAAGAGAAGACACATGGAGATTCCAGGTCAAACCCTCGTCCAACAGCACTCCCAGATACTTGACGGATGGAGCCTGCAACACAACAATACCGTCAACAGAAATAGACAGCGGATGAGGCCGCCTAACACGTGAACGACAGAAAACAACTAGCTCTGTTTTCGCTGGGGCAAGGAGCAGACCTCGAGCCATAAGGAGCTCAGAGACACGAGCAACCACGACCTCCGCACACCGACAGCACACCTCTGGATCACTGCCAGCAAACCACAGGGCCACGTCATCGGCATAGCAAACAATGTTGTTCGAAGCACCAATCTCTACTAAGATGTCATTAATCGCCACCGCAAACAACAGAGGACTCAGACAACTCCCTTGCGGGAGACCCCTGTCCGTGCTTGCTACAGCTGACCAGAAGCCACCAACTCTAGTGGCAAACTGTCTCACCCCCAAAAGAGCACAGATTGCTCCAATAAGATTGGGACCTACACCCATTGCTTCTAGACTCCGCCGAACCCACAGGACGTTAACAGTGTCGTAGGCAGCCTTTATGTCCAAAAACACAGCTACTACAGACATACCATGAGACCATGATTCATAGATGGCTGACAGCAGAAACATCACGGCATCTTGTGCATTCCGCCCTGACCTGTAGCCGAACTGTGGTTGGCGCCAGGCAGCGATGATACTCCAAGTGACATTCTAGCCGCTTTACCAACATCCTCTCATACACTTTCCTAAGATTGGAAAGCAGGGAAATCGGCCGGTAATTGACTACCAGAGACCTCGGAGACCCTGACTTATGCAACGGTACCATAACAGTAAATAACCAGGACTCAGGAACTTCTCCACCCTGAAAGATGGTGCGAAAAAGGGCAACACAGTCACTGACAGAGGTAGGGTCAAGACGACGCAGACTGCTATATGACACACTATCTATCCCGGGGGCACTGCCATCACGACACTTCGCAACAGCCGACTTAAACTCAGACTCTAGAAGAGGACAATCAGACGGAGATCCATCCACAATCCCCACTACTGGAGGGCGGGGCAAGGAACCAGAAGGTAGGGCGTAAACGCTCGCGAAACGATCACAGA
The DNA here is from genome assembly GCA_023313725.1 of Lithobius niger. NCBI lineage: Eukaryota > Metazoa > Arthropoda > Chilopoda > Lithobiomorpha > Lithobiidae > Lithobius > Lithobius niger. The sequence continues at coordinate 15,165 of JAHWFP010141824.1, read as the reverse complement.
AGGCATCAGCCATCTCTTCATCCCTCAAAACAGCATTGGGAGGACCATCCGGATCATACACCCACGTTTGAGCCGGCAGCTTCGAGTTGCCAGACACAATGCGCCAGGCACAGGAGAGAGAAGCTGCCGAACACACTTTACCACACACCCTGTCCGGGTACTGGTCACGCTCTTTGCGAATGAGATAGGCCGATTCCTTAACCGTGCCACGATACACAAGCCTACACTCATCACACGGGCACTTCTTCCAGCGCCTATAAGCCTGTCTACGGTCCCGAACAGCCCGGGAACACACACTCGTCCACCAACTAGGCTGCGGCTTGTGTACACTACACAACAACTGACTACTTCGGCTCCGATTACGGACAACCCCATTAGCACGAAGCCACACATCCATGAGTCCATTGGATGCACACGGCCTCGCCCGAGTACAAGACGGACCGTGCCGAACACCAGAGCCAGGTTGGAGAACCACAGGAAAGTGGTCGCTACCACGCTGGTCATCTGAGACAACACACCAAAAACTCCTCTCAATACCCGGTGAACAAAGAAAAAAGTCTAACACAGATTCCTGGACTGCATTCCGTTGCCACCGGGAGAACGTCGGGGCACCGTCGTGTATTATTCTTAAATCGCTCCGATCTATTGCCGCACTAAGACGCCGACCACTCGTATCCACACGGATGGAGCCCCAATCATGGTGATGGGCATTAAAATCCCCACACACCACAACTGGGCGAGGGAACTGCTGAAACCAAGCACTCCACTCACACGTCGAACGAGGCTGTTTGGCATGAACCACGACAACGGTCACCCATTTCGCCAGCCTAAAAATCTTGACAGCACATGCCTCCAGCCCAGGAAATTCCACCGACATCAGGAACCGTACATATGGAACAGCCCAGTTAATGAAAAATCCAACCCCATTCCCACCAGAAACAAAATCACACTGAAAGGCAGCAGACTCATTAAACGAAGTTAGGTTAGCCTCCTGAAATCCTAGGACCTGAACATGTTGCATAATCTCTTCAACATCCTGTTGCTTATTAAGTAAACCTCTAGCATTCCAGGAGGCAATAGAAATAGGCTTAGACGCGAATGTCAAGAAAACGGGCGAGGTACAAAACGAGATCTAACCTAACCAACACCTTCCCCTCCCCCCTCCCCATCCCTCTCCTTTATTCCACCATTGCTTTGCCCAATATCATTGACTTTACAGCCCGACTCACTACTCAAGTCACTGCCAACTGAAACCTCACACGCAATACCAACATCAACATCATCAATTACAAATGACTCAAAAAAAACATCACTGCCATCTCCTACATCTTGAAGCTGACCACACGATCCCTGGATACTCACTTCCTCACTACCCTCATGACATGCAATATCCATTGGAACAGTTACTTGAGAAACACTAACGACATCTCCAACCGATTCGTCAACAATCAGATTCTGACCAGAACCATCCTGATCGTTTGCAGAAATAGTACTCACCACACACGAAACCGCCGACTCTCGCTCATTAGAAACGACAGCTAATCGATTTCCCCTCTTTTTTTCCGAGCAGGAGGAGAGTCACCCCTTGTACTTCCAACTGCAGAAACACTTGGAATTGTATCAGGAGCTGGAGCTAACGTAGGAACTCCTGGAGCGCCCAACTCGGACATAATGGATCCCGACTGAAAGATCATCGGCCCCACAGACGACCGTAGTTGCTGACTGACACGATCCGCCGCGATCTGGGAACCTGAAAACTGGCCCTGAGCACTGAGAGGCACATTCTCGTGCAGAACATCACCACTCACCCTCACACTATCCTGCTGAGGCAACACTACACTAGACGGAACCACACAATTCTTGACTCTGACAGCCTCTGATGCCACTTCTGCACACTGCTCACTCAGGTGAACACACAAGCGACGCGGGTCGCTATAGGCAGCGCAGGATGCACAGTACAGACTCGCGCAGACGCGCCGGAAATGCCCTAACATTCCACACCTAAGGCATTGTGGCGCCCGATCTGGCACTACAATCAGAGAAGGCATGCCACGCACCACACACACGTTGGGTACATCTTCAATGGTTCTGAACGGCTTAAGCCGGAATGTTACCAAACGAACGGTAGAATCACACACTTCTTCGCCTCTGACAACAAGCCGTTCAAACGCATGGGTTTCAAGTGTGCCAAACTCATGAAAGGCAGCAGCTACATCAGATGGCGCCACACTGTGCGGCAACCAGTGCAACCGCGCATGCACCGGTTGATCGTGGAGGTCGTAGACTTCCACTGGGGAACCGTCAATGGTCATCTTGGCCGCAAACAGTTTTTTTTTCGCAGCAGGCGAGACAAGAGTAACTTCATAGGCGTTTCCTGGACGAAGAGGACCAACTGCCTCGACTTCTCCTCTCCCTACTACGTCTTGCACATGAAGAAACACCTGGGAAGGCGAGTACAACTTGCCCTTCACCCCAAACAGAAGAATAAGGGACCTAGTCAAATCTGCAGACAGCAAGCCCCCACAATACATCTTTTTCAAGGCATGAAGTTGCCGACTGTCTCTATGCCTAGTTTCGGAATTACTCTTCAGCGAAATTCTTGGATTTAGGTTCATGACCGGACGTTCCTTCCCCTTAACTGCTGCTGAGAACAGCTTGATTGCTTGAATCACATCTCTTCTCCCACTCACTCTTGGATCTTCGTGTGTCTGCTGCGCAGCTAACCTTGTCTCTGAGTGGCCATCTTGTTGACCCTCTTCCTCATTGACAACACTGGAATGAGAGCGCAAACCATACCTCTCCAATAAATCCCTCGACAGTCCACGTCTCTCCGCCTCCACAACAACATCTTCAAACACTGCATCATCAACTAAACCAGTGTTTATCTCTGACGAGGTCAGAATCTTGGCTAAACACAAATCCCTCAGCAAGGCATCCACATCATCCGCCATGTTGAACAACAACCACCCTCGGGACGTGATCGACTCTTGTCACCAGACCATTTGGGGCGTGGCCTTCGGTAAAAACGCGTCCTAGCACATTCTTTGCCCATCATCTGCAGAAGATCTGGCACTCCTTCGGCTAAAATGTGACTAAAATGAAACCAGCGTTGCTAATGCAGGTAGGGTCACGCGGTTAAATGGTCGGGGCTCAAAAAATGGCCGTCTAAACTTGATGAAAGTCGGTGTCAGGGTAGCCCTCGTCCCCGCGCACATTATAAGCCCAACCACAAGACCGTGACACCTCTGTGAGCCAAGCTATTCAAAAAAATACCCTGCACCGCGTTAGCGTGTCAAAACCTCGAAACCAGCGTTGCTAACGCAGTAAATATGAAACGTGCTCGGATCACGGCTAAAATCGGCAAGCGCCAGAGGGACGATACTAGATGGACGGCCCTAGAAGATGGACGCCCTAGCACCAACCATGTCTCGCTGGTGACCCCCGAAGGCATTTTTCGTAGCATTACGGAAGGTTCGGAAAATCGTTCAAAGTGTCGGGGCTCAAAAACTGCCCGTCTAAACTTGATGAAACTGGGTGTCAGGGTAGCCCTCGTTCATACGCACATTTTAAGCCCAACCACAAGTTCGTGAGACTTCTGTGAGCCGAGCTATTAAATAAAAACCCTGCACTGCGTTAACGCTGGTTTCGCGTGTCAAAACTTCGAAACCAGCGTTTGCTAGTGCAGTAAATATGAAAAGTGCTCGAATCACGGCCAAAATCGGCAAGCGCCAGGG
>JAHWFP010141824.1:0-11421 GCA_023313725.1 Lithobius niger | reverse complement strand
TCGCTGGTGACCCCGAAGGCACTTTTCGTAGCATTACGGAAGGTACGGAAAATCGTTCAAAGTGTCGGGGCTCAAAAACTGGCCGTCTAAACTTGATCAAACTGGGTGTCAGGGTAGCCCTCGTCCATACGCACATTTTAAGCCCAACCACAAGTTTGTAAGACCTCTGTGAGCCGAGCTATTCGAAAAAAAAAAACCTGCACTGCGTTAGCAATGCTGGTTTCGTGTGTCAAAACCTCGAAACCAAGCTAACGCAGTAAATATGAAAAGTGCTCGGATCACGGCCAAAATCGGCATGCGCCAGGGGGACGATGCTAGATGGACGGCCCTAGAAGATGGACGCCCTAGCACCAACCCCGTCTCGCTGGTGACCCCGAAGGCACTTTTCGTAGCATTACGGAAGGTACGGAAAATCGTTCAAAGTGTCGGGGCTCAAAAACTGGCCGTCTTGATGAAACTGGGTGTCAGGGTAGCCCTCTTCCATGCGCACATTTTAAGCCCAACCACAAGTTCGTGAGACCTCTGTGAGCCGAGCTATTCCAAAAAAAATCTGCACTGCTTTAGCAACGCTGGTTTCGTGTGTCAAAACCTCGAAACCAGCGTTGGTAACGCAGTAAATATGAAAAGTGCTCGGATCACGACCAAAATCCGCATGCGCCAGGGGGACGATGCTAGATGGACGGCCCTAGAAGATGGGCGCCCTAGCACCAACCCTATCTCGCTGGTGACCCCCGAAGGCACTTTTCGTAGCATTACAGAAGGTACGGAAAATCGTTCAAAGTGACGGGGCTCAAAAACTGGCCGTCTAAACTTGATCAAACTAGGTGTAGCCATCGTCCGTACGCACATTTTAAGCCCAACCACAAGTTTGTGAGACCTCTGTGAGCCGAGCTTTTCGAAAAAAAACCTGCGACAGCCACTTCGAAAAAATGGCTAAGTCCCACTAACGTAACCTCACCTAACCACAGGTATGCTGTTTCTCTATAACCACTCGTGTTTTAGGTATGAAACTTGGTAGCCAGGGGTATTTCGTCCTCCTAAAGCGATCTAGCCTATCCCCAGGGTCGTAGCTCGTCTCGTTTGTCCGCTATTGACAGTCGAAGTATTTAGGCCTATATAGGCCTACAATGGCCTACACTCAAAGCCGGTTTATTTAATAGCGCTCCTTCTACTAGGGCTGTGGGTCTGAAATTTTTTGGACGTCCTGGGGGTATGGCAAGGTAGGCGTCCACTGAGTTTCAAGTGTCTAGGACGTTTAGTTCGGGATTGGGGAACTTGAAACCAATGAAGAGCACTCGGTGTCAAAAGTCGGGATTTTTTCCTATTGGAGCTAGAGCTGTGAAACCGTTTGGATGTCAAGAGGGTTCCTTTAGCTGGGTGCACACCAAATTTGAAGGGTCTAGGACGAATGGTTTGCTATTGGCGAACTTGAAGGTCTGTGTAGGTTTTGATGGAGTTTGCTGCAACAGCATGCGGGACGTCTTCCCGCCCGCAACTTGGGTACTGGCGTCCCTTGCACCAGGGACGTGCGTGGTGGAAGCCAGACGGCTAGATGGGCGGCCGCAGAAGATGGTGACCCCAGAGGCAACAGCACGCAGGATGACGGACACGTGTTCCCACAACTTGTCTGCTTGCATCCCAGGGCTAAAGACCGGTGTACTGTGCACCGGGGACGTGCGTGGTTGAAGCCAGACGGGAATCGAACGATGGTACATGTTGCACTTTTTTCAGTCATACTTTCGATTGGATTTCAATAGCGTAATACACACAATAAAAGTTTTATGTTCGGAAAGGTCCATCTTACGTTGCATAATGAGTTTTCATTAGTTTGTTAGCCTTGAGTTGCGTCGATTCATCTGTTCGAGAACGGTGGCCATGTTCAATCAGTCAATCAGAGCGGTGCAGCGCTCCACTGCAATACCCGTCTATAAAATGCGACTGGTGACGTGCTCGAATTTTTGAGTCTTATTCTAATTTTTGATTTTCGTTGACGGCTCATTTTCCAATTTATCTTTAGTAAGGCAGAGAGGCGAGGGGGGGGGGGGGGAGAGGAAAGTATCGCAAAATTGAGTGAGGAAGGTAAAGTTGGTCGCGTAGGCCTATAGTTTGCCAGAGTTTTATACCAATATTTATCAAATTTTTAGTAAAATTAATGAACATTTCAAGTGGTATATTAAAATGTATAAAAGTAAAGATAGCACATTATTACTTAATTAAAATAACTTTTTAGAAGATTAAACATAATACCACAAGTTTCACTTACGAAACTGGCACGTTGAAGTTACGGTTTTTTCTGTATGTCGTTCCGCTTAGAGCAAACATAGTCATTCGATCCTATTACCTTCGGTAATAGTCTTCTGCTAACTTCCATTCTGCGCGCTTCCGAAAACTTACGCCAGCGGAGTTTCCAGATGGCGCTGCAGTAAAAGTGGGCCGGGAATGCTGGCGATTTACAATGTGAATGTGTTGGAAGAGCACTGCCGTTTCGCGTTTGAAAACGAATACCGACGAAATTAGGCAAATTAAAAAAAAAAAAATTAAAAAGAAATTCAAGTAGAAACAATAGGCTACAACTTCAGCTATTCTTTATCCCATGAAGTATGCTTCATAAGTAGTAAAAAGGAAAAAAATCGTAACGGCAAATTAGAACAACGTTACATGTTCGTTGTTTGGCTTTGCTGCACAGCTTTGTTGGCATGGCAGGCCTCCGCAGCATTTGTTGAGCAGTGTGCCCACACTTTAGTAATTTTCAAGAAAGAACTTTTACTTTTACGAAAGAAGCAATTATTTTTCCCCGTGTTTTTCCCTCCCTACCGAAATTCCCAGGATCTTTCGATTATATGCGTTATTTTTGTAGCAGCGATAACCTTCATTAATGAGTGAAAGTCATGTTTTAATCTTGTTGTTTGTAGTGTGACAGGTCTGAGTTTTAATCCTGTGTTATGGTTCGCAATTGTCTACGCTTTTTACACTAACAAAAAATTATTATCAGATGTTATGTTACTATGATTTAATGCAGTGAAACAGAATATGCAATAGTTTTATATATGTTTTCATCCCAAATATCTTTTTTGCTGGGGGTGGGGGGGCGTTGCTACTAGAAAAAAGGCCCTTCAAGGGGAAATTTTTTTGGTGCGATAAAAAAAAAATATTCACCACAAACTTCCAACCTCCCAATCCTCTGACAAACTCGTGAGTGGTTCTCGATAAATACTTTGGTAGCTATGGTAATATTGCTGGAATAGCATCTGGTGTAAGTCTTGGATATAGACGATCTTGCCGAATAACAACTCCGTTTATTGTTATCAAGAGCTCGTAATTATGAAACGGTTTTCAAAGTGAACGTCGCGTACTCGAGCTTTATCGACACGTTCGTCGTTGGCTCGTGGTATAATTTTTTCCCTCATTTCTCCCTAAAAAAAATTCACTCATAGGGAATCGAAACATTTGTATTTTCTTACCTGAGTCTTCATACCCAGATCTACAGGCTGTACAAAGCAGATGGTCGGCATGCAACGAAGCTGTGCAGCAAAGCCGAACAACGTACAGTAGCAGCCAAAAGGTTTTGCACATTGCATCGCTCCAACAATACCCTGCACGAACCGTAATCACGTTAGACGATGGCATCAAGTTGCAGTCATTGTGGCCAATTTCTACGGAAGAATGTGAGGTTATTTATTTATTTATTATATAGAATGCCTTGGCCCAAAGCCATGCGCTCTCGTATAGTACTACTTAAACCTACTTAAAACTACAAAACTATAACAGCAGATAAACAGCAGGACAGTGATACCATGTCATGTTAATGTGAGGTTTATTAACGTACAACAATAAACAAAATTTGTACCGTGCATCTCAGAATCGAATAGAGCCAGCTGCAAAAGACACAACTCAAACAACATCTATAAATTTTAACCGGTGGCAGGCTGCAATGCCGTTACTCACTGTAGTGATTTGTAGCTAAAAGGACGATTGGAAAGAATAGTTCACACTAAGTTAATAGTTAGTGCTTACACCACGGGCAAACGTGTAAGCAGATTTTCAAAAAGTTGGGGCATACTTGAAAAAAAAAAGAACAAATTTTTCGCTTAAGTGTTTTTAGAGATTCTTTGCCAGATGATGGACCTTTCTCGCAGAGTGTTGCCCAACGAAAATTGTTTCTGTAACTGGACTGGATGCCCTTTGTGTAAAAACCGGTGTCAATTTAGCACTCCCCTGGAACGCAATTAGCTACTTTTCCTACGGCGCCCCCCTCCCCCGTGTTAAAATTAGGTTGACACGCAACGATATGACGAGGACAGTGGAGGGCCGCACTGTGGTCGTATTTGCCCAAACTTGCACAGTTTCGCAAATTCTTAACCGATTTTGATGTTTCAGTACATTATTTTAATCGTCTTGGCGAGAACTTTTCACTGGCGGAAGAGCCAATATGTTAAAGCACTGAAGAAAAATTTATTAGATGCGGATAATTTTTCTTAGAACAGTTAATGTCGCGGACACTGGCAGAAACAGGGCTGTGGCTGTGGCTAGGATTGGCAATTTTAAGCCCCCACCACAATTACGCTCCACTGCTATTTTATGCCCCAATCGCAACTTTACTCCCACGCAATTTTGCCCCCAATGTGACAAAGGAATACAGTCCGAATCTTAAACAAAAACAAAAAGAACAAAAAATATAAAAAATAAAATAACTACGAACTTTTTACGCCCCTTTTTACGAACCTTCTTACGACCATGGGCAGAAAGTTCTGCTGCTGGGCCCCCTCCACTCTCGTCCTTTGTTTAGAAAAAGGAATTCAAGGACAGTAGTCTACATGAGGTCAATTTATGGCAAAATAGACTTGTCAAAACACAACTGTCTTACGTCCGCACTAAATTAGAATAGAGTTTAACTGAGCAACGAGTTACAAAACGTCTTCAGTAATCGACTACAGCTGCATAGAGCTTAATTTGCATACAATTTTGTTTACATTATAAATAACGGTAAACTCTCATGAATTCAAACTGGTACTTTTTAAACATGTTTGCTTTTGGTGTATCCTATTTCTTTACGCATGATTTGTTATGTTTAGTCAAAACTAACCTTGGTGAATGATGTAAACGATTTATTTCCTTTTTAAAATTATTATCTGTATCGAAACTAGTTGCTCAAAATTAAAACAACTAGCTATCTCTGTACTATGGATACTATTTCAAACTAAATCAAAACTTTTGCAAATTTTACATAAGGCTAACGAAGTGTAATAAAGCCATGTGTCAAAGCTGCAACATGCATGAAAGTTTGTACACAATCGTATCAGACGCTGGATCCCCACGAATGACTCCTAAGGCCCCTAGCGCCCCTCCCCGTCTGCCTACTCCCTGAGGCTTGACCAACAAATTCTTCCAAATCGAGCTAAAAGCATGCAATTTGCTACACAATTCATTCTTAGCAGTACAAATCGAACCAGTCATGGAACTCCCCATGAAATACCCAGAAGGGCTCCCAAAGACTCCACCGCCAAGCATCCCCTGAACCCCTCCCTGAGGCTTGGCCAACAAATTCTTGCAGATAGAGCTACAAGCATGACATTTTGTACACAAGTCATTCTTAGCAGCACAAATTAAATCCTCATGGAACCCCCATGGAAAGCCTCATGGAACCTCCATAAGACATCCCACAAGGGCCCCCAGCACCCCTCCCCTCTGCCTTCTCTCTCTGCAGCTTGACCAACAAATTTTTGCAAATTGAGCTGAACGCATGAAATTTGGTACACAATTAATTCTTAGCAGTACAACTCGAACAGCAATGGAATCCCCGTGAAATACCCCCAAAAGGTCCCAAAGTGCCCCACTGTGTCCCCTCCTGAGGCTTGACCAACAAATTCTTGCAGATCGAGCTAAAAGAGGTAAATTCTTTATACAAGTCATACCAGTACAAATCGAACCATGGAACCTTCACGAAAATCTTCCTTCCATACCCCCTGAGCCCCACTCTGCCCCTCCCCGATGCTTTACCATCAAATTCTAACCGATAGAGCTAAAAGTATGAAATTTGGTACAAGAGTTATTCTTAGCAGTACAAATCGAGCCAGCATGAATTACCGCAAAGGGCTCCAGTGCTCCGATGTGCCCCCTCTCTGAGGCTTGACCAACAAATTCTTGAGGATTGAGCTGAAAGCAAAGAACTTCGTGTACAGAAGCCATTGTTTGCCGTTCATGGAACCCCCAAGGCCCGCCCAACACTCCCCCCCCCCCACTCGTAGACCCTCCCTGATGCTTGACCAAATTCTTGTCGTTCGAGGAAAAGAAAGAAATTTCGTACGCAAGTCATTCTTAGCACTACAGATCGAACCTGCCATGCAACCTCCTAGAGGCTACTTATTTCAATCCACTCTGCCTGTAATAGGCCCAAAGCCTGTTTCTTAATTGCAGCACACGAAGAAAATGTGGCTACGAAAAGACATTCTAACCGAGCGAAATGAAGTGAAGCCTGACGAGGAACACTGCTTTGAGTGAATTGATAGATTAATTCATAGAAAATAACAATTCCTCCATAAGTAAACTATGATACTTAATCCCAACACTTGCCAAACAAAGATTTGTGTATATTTCATCAGAAAATATTTTATCTGTAGTTTTTCGGTAAAATTTTGTAACGGAAGGTATTTGTGCTAATGTTAATAATGGGTGTTTATCACTCCCGAATTGTTTTACGGCTTCTCACTACACTGACGTTACCTTTCTACTATAGGAAACCATTTTACCACATTTAGTCTATCTAGACTGCAAACGTATTTTTTCCGTAAGTATTTTATATTTTATGTAGACCCTAATGCTCCCCTTCAAACAGAACCCCCTGAAGATTAGAAATTCGATAAAACTTTGAGAAAACGATCGGAAAAGCTAAAAACACTTCTCAAGGATTTAGGATTGGCCTAAAAGATGCAGTGTTATTTTTGTTATCTAGTATTGCCAAAAGAATTGCGAAGTCTTAGCTTACATTCCTAATCGCGTTAAATAGAAAGTTCTGTATAAACAAGCTAAATTTTGGAATCCAGTTAATGTTACGACATTCTTTTCCGATTCATTCTAGACTACCTTAGTTTACTTAAAAAATGTTTGCCGGGCAACAATGCAGGCTTGAGCCAACAATTAGCCAGCGCACACTCACGCCCCATGCGGCCTATTGTTGGAGCACTTTCGGCTGCAAAACCTTTTGGCCGCGACTGTACATGTAACGCTGTTCTAAATTGCCGTGAGATTTCTCCCTTTTTACTACTAACAAAAGCAAATTATGGACACACAATTGTTGTTGTTGTTGTTGTTGTTGTTGTCTGGTTTTATATACTTTGCTACTAATAAAGCATTTTTCATGAGATAAAGAATAGCTGAAGTTGTAGCCTATTGTTTCTACTTGAATTTCTTTCTTATTGTATTTTTTTTATCTGCTGTAATTTCTTCGGCATTCGTTCTCAAACGCGAAACGGCAGTGCTCTTTCCAACACATTCACATTGTAAATCGCCAACATTCCGGGCCCACGTTTACTGCAGCGCCATCTGAAAACTCCCGTGGCGTAAGTAAGTTTCAGAACGAAATTAGCAGACTATTACCGAAGGTAATAGGATCGACAGACCCTAGTGCAAAACAACCTATCGTGTTCGATTCGTGTGCCCCGTCACGTTATGTTCTTTTGTTTTGAATCTAGTGTTATTAATGTATTAATAAAAACAGAAATTAAAATGCCAAACCAACTCTAAAATGAAATGTTAAATAAAAAAAGTTTTTTCTTTTCCCGATTTCTTAAAACTGAGAGGGCTATTACTGGCCCCAGCAAAAAGTGGAGGGCCTCCTCTGGCCTCCCATGCTTCGGCGCCTATGATGGTGAGTGCTGGAAATAAACTCGAAAATTTGTAATTTCTTCCGTAATAATTGTTTTATTTTTGGCAATTTTTGGCTCAGCAATACTTTTGGAGGTATCAAGCTATATATCAAATTTCATTCCAATCCGTTTGGGCTCCTCCCAGCAGGACCCCCACATAAAATTACGGGCCTGGGACTGACTGCAACAGGGAGTCCCCCTTCGGCCACAATTGTGCTTAACGGGCTGGTTCATTCATTAATCCGGGCTGCTTACGTTCGAAGACTTCCATGCCTATATAAGCTGACAAAAAAATTATTTGCGAAAAAAAAAGTTCAGGTCGTGTGGGCCCCTTGGGTGACCGGGCCTGGATACAGCGGGTTCACCTGACGCCCCCCCGCCGCCCCCCCCCCCCCGTTGTGGGAACGCTGCCTAGCAGACTACAAAAGTGTAATCAACATTTTGCAATTTGGTGTCCTTCCAGGCAGTCGGATAAGGGCTGCTACGAAGCCACGATTAATTAAATACTTGATCATAAAACAATTTGCGGTTAATTCTGACTTGTTTTTTACCTCCTTAATATGCACTGGAAATGTATTTTTTTTAAGCTCTGGGAAGACTGGGGCAATTATCATTTTGCCCTCTTGTAAATACAAGAATTACTGGAATCCTATTAATAACTCGAATGTTTTTATTCTTTTATTTACTATATGCGTTTCATATGTAATGAAAGAGGGCGTGACACTTTAGTCCACAAGACCAATACAGATCAATTTTAATATCAATTTTATTTTATCCAATACAGATTCAATGCAAAGCCAATACAGATCAATACATTCAGATCAATTTTTGATTTAGAACTACTCCTAAACCATTATGGTTAAAGAACTGGAAACAAATTACCAGGTCTTCGTACCTAACTTTACGGAAACTGTTAACAGCGTACCCACAATGCTGTGGATGCAGGATACTTAGCTAAAAATGTATGCAACTAGAGCACATTGCTATAAGGAAACTTAGCTAAACTGAATACAGGAAAATTGGCTAAAATGATGTCGTTGAAGCGCCAAGAGGAATCCTGCAAAAATGCAAGCCTTTTTAGCTAAAATGGAGTGAAAGTATAGCAAGCGCATTCACTATCGAACCCAGTTGAGAAACGCAGATTTAGAGCTACAATTCTAATGCAACCAAAAATAAAGTAGCGTGAAGAGCATTACTTCTTTAGTACTGTATTGACGGTCACTTAGTATCTAGATTAAGAGGCAGATCGGTGTTTCCAATGCTGCTATTACATGCTATAGCTCACCAGTGTTTCAAACCAGCTTGGGGTTAATGACCACTAAACGTTCACCGACGTTGTGCACGAATATAAATGAGAGCGAGAAACCACAAATGGATCAAAACAGTTTGTCTAATAAGCTTTTGTTAAATTACTCAGTTGGTGCATTAACGCAATTATGGCGCCTGCGTGCCAGCTTGATCCACGAACAGTTACAAGGTAACGGACTCGCTTTACGAAAGGTTGTGGTGAGGGGAATATGACTGCCTCGTTGGGCACTGAACCATTGTGAAGTGCGCAGAATTGCTGTCAATATCCGTCTAATTACGATTTTGCAGCCGAGTATTTACAGTGCTTTCCATTTAGTGCTAATAACAGCTTACGTCAAAGCTAGCAATTATAATACTTTCACGGAAAAGTTAGTTGAGTTTCGGTTAACATAGCTTGAAGGATAGACTAATAGATATGCGACAAAATTAAGTATGGCAACAATAATTAAGCTAGAAACTATAATCTGGTTCATCGAAGGATGAAGATTTGTATAGTTTACAGTGTGTCGACAGAAAATGTTTCCCACTCGCTTCGCTCGCTCATTCCGCGTCGTCTCGCTCCCTTCCCCCTGTTTTCTCTCTCATTCCGCGTCGTCTCGCTTCCCTCCCCCCTCCCCCCTGTCTCGCTCCCCCCTCCCCCCCCCTCATTTAATTTGCCGTTCGGTCGGTAGATGGCATCGTATATTCGCGCTGCTGGCCGTTGCGTTCTGGGCGCAGCTACAATCTCAGCAGGCCTTGGCTGCTACTCTTATAATTTACCGTTCCGTCGGTAGATGGCGGAGATGGCATCGTATGTCCTGCTTGCTGCTGCGCTGCTGCTGCGCTGCAGATGCAGATGACTGCTGCGTTGCGGATCTTGTGTAATTATATATATAGATAGGTCCCACTATATTTCAGCCTTCACTATTACAAACACATGTTGAGCGACTGTTTACCTTACAAATAATACTGCAGTTTTTCCCATGAAAACTGCACTTACAGCAATTGTACATTGCATTGCAGAACTGCAGTTTTTGTGCAAACTGCAGTTTTTAAGTGCAGTACTTGAAAAGTTTACTGCAGTTTCATTACAGAACAGCAGTTTTTGTGTAACCTGCAGTCTTCAACTGCAGTTAATGAAAATTGTAACTGCAGTTCTACGACAGAACTTTTCAATTGCAGTTCAAAATTTCTCGACAGAACTTTTCAAAATTTTCAACTGCAGTTCGTGTAAACTAATTGCGGTGCCACTACACAACTGCACTTTCTGTGATCAACTGCAGTTTTTAACTACTGTTCTTGCGGACTGGAGTTACAGTTTCATAGTTTCAGTTTCAGTAGATTGTTACTTCAGTTCCAATGCACAACTGCAGTTTGTATGGAAAGGTCTTACAGACTGGAAATACAGTTTCATTCCAGAAGTGCAGTTTCTGAATCAGAATCCTGTATTCAAGACTAGCCAGCATCAACAACAGCAGTTTTTAAACATACAATTACATTGTTCTACTGCAGTTCTTGTAAATTGCGACAGTAGCTTGCAATTTAAACTGTGGTATTTACTTGCAATGTAGGCTGAAAATGCGGTTTCATACACTTGCGGGGTTTAACTGAAGTTATTGTGGATGGTAACTTCAGTTATAAAGAGAAGAAACTATATGAAGGTGTATATTTAACAAATTTCTCAATCTGACCATTCACGCTGCAGTAGTTCCTGTCTTACCATCACTTTTATGAAGTTCTACTTATCGATTTTGGAAAACAGTTGCTAACCAAGTTTGCATTTAGCCTCAATTTTATTCTAATCCGCTAAATGCCAGCTTAAAACTACAGTTTAACACCAAAATTTGTTCAGAAGCAGACGTACCATTGCAATCTACAAGGGCCGATTTCACTTTTAAATAACGTTTTAATGAGGAAATAGCTTTTCCCACCTCTAGTAAACGCCAGTTTTACTGCAATTCCAAACCACAGGCAATTGAATTTTAAAGTTACTTTTAAATAGTTTTTAATGCTATAATAATTACAATTGTTTAACTGATATAATTGATTGTTTATGTTAAGATAGGCAACTGGCTATGCAGCTTATAAATAATTACAAACAAAAACGTCAAGTGTGCCGTAAATAAGGGATTACATGATTTAAGTTTAAAATATTAAAATGTTAAAACGTACTTGTTAAAATGTACACGGATAAAAATTGGTGATTTTTAATTGAAATAATCAAATGTACAATTCAGAAAATTGCATCTGTTTAAGTGCTGTTGTGCTTTAC
>JAHWFP010141823.1:41671-68213 GCA_023313725.1 Lithobius niger | reverse complement strand
GTCTTGTGCCCCACGATTCCGTCGAAACCCAAATTGCGCATGGAAAAGGCCCCCCCGAGTCTTCGATCTGCCAGACCACACGGTTTATCAACACCCTCTCGTACACTTTACGTGCACATGAGAGGAGTGCAATTGGCCAGTAGCTTGTGACTACAGTCCGTTTTTTCCCTCTACCTAGCACAGGAGTTAAAACTGAAAAGAGCCAAGAACGAGGCACAGGGGCACCGTCAAAGCGACTCTGATAAAAAGCAAGGAGTGAATCCCGGCCCCTAGAGTCCAGCCCCATCAGATCGCCGTAAGATATCCTGTCGATTCCTGTCGCGCTCCGGACTCTGCAAGAGTCAAGAGCCCCCACAAGTTCCTGCATCACCAGCGGTGCATCAAACCACTCAGAATCACTCAAAGGACACACCATGGGTGGGTTAGGGCAGCAAGGAGCCCCATAAACATCTGCAAAATTTGTGTTGAAGGCCTCCGCCATTCGGTGACCAACTAGGACCTCCCCAGAAGCCCCAAAAACCCAAGTCAGAGTAGAACTACCATCCTGAGGGCGCACCAGGGTCCAAGCGAGAGAGATAGGAAGACCCTGTGACACCTGATCACAAAGTCTGGCCCCATACTGCATTTTCTCCTGTCGGAGGATGAACCTAGTTTCCTGAGCAATCCCAAGGTACTCGAACCACCGCTGATCAGACCGGAGGCGAATGAACTGCTGCCATGCACGGTGTCTGTCCCTGATAGCCATTACGCATGTCGGCGTCCACCAAGGAACATCTCGCCTACCCTTCCGCTTATTCACCCTATGCTCCTTCCCCCTCACTGAAATTCACTCCTGAATCCAAGAGGCAAAATCATCCAATCCTACTTTCGGTCTAACCGAATACCGGTGGCCATCCAGGACCCTAGAGTTAGCACCATCCCACGACAATGCTACAGGAAATTGGTCGCTACCTCTAAGGTCCGTTGAAACCTCAAAGGAAAAGCACGGCACCAATTCACTTGTGCACATAAACATATCTAAAATGGACTCTTGGATACTAACCCCATATTTACGCACAAATGTCGGTGTACCGTTCTGAATCACCGTTAAGATCAAGTTGCTCCAATGAGTCAGCAATGACATTATCCTGCACATCACAGCGCCTGCTGCCCCAGAGTGAGTAGTGTGCATTAAAATTCCCACCCAACACCAAAGGCATCGGGAGGGAGGCAACCCACGCCACGCACTCCTGCTGGGACACACGTCCGGTAACATGCACCACATCCACCGTTAGCCACCCCATTCCCCACCACACCCTAAACACACATGCATCCACTCCCCTACAGAGGGGGGAGGGGAGAACAGAAAATGCACCTAGTCCCGAACGAACACCCTGCCTGTACTTGGGGCAGGCACAAATTCCTGTTCTCCCACATGCACGTTTCCTGGGTCTGGTGTTCGATTCCAGGTTGTCTTGGCTTCCACACTTACGCCAGCTTAAAGACAAGGCTTTGCGGGCGCTTAACATCTTGCGGGTCCTGTCGGGCACTTCATGGGGTGCCGATCGCGCTGCCATGTTGCGCCTCTACCGAGCCCTTGTCCGCAGCAAACTTGATTATGCGTGTATGGTCTATGATTCGGCTAGTGACTCCACTCTCCAGATGTTGGACACAGTGCATCACAGTGGCCTGCGTGTGGCGACTGGGGCTTTTCGAACTTCTCCAGTGGTCAGCCTCTATGCTGAGGCCTCGGAGCCACCTTTGGCCATTCGTCGGCGACAGCTTGCCATTCAGTATGCTGTGCGTTTGCGTGCTGTGCAATCCAGTCCTGCTTGGTCCATGGTTTTTGGGCCAGACTTGCGAGTCGGTAGACGCAGGGTGGGTAAGGGTGATTTCCGCGATAGGCTCCAGCAGTCCTGTCACGAGATAGCCTTTGAAATGCCCTGCGTCTTGAGGCTTGAGAGAATGCCAGTTGCCCCTTGGCTTGTCCCAGGTGGCAGTTTCATTTTTGCTCTGGCGTCCCTCCCGAAGGGTTCCACTTTACCAGCAAGGTACTTACAGGAGTTCCGGCGGCTGAGTTCTCAGTACGCCGGTTATCAGCGCCTGTTTACTGATGGGTCGAAGTCTGACGTTGGCGTGGCGTGTGCTTGTGTGTGTAAGGGTGTAACGATTGCCCATCGCCTTCCATCAGGCTATTCTGTGTTCTCTGCAGAGCTTTTGGCTCTTGGTTTGGCGGTGGAATGGATCCTTGACCTTCAGGGCACGCATTTCATTGTCTTTAGTGATTCCATGAGTGCCCTGGAGTCCTTGGCGAATTACAATCCTAGGAACCCCTTGACACAACGTGTCCAAGCTTTGCTTTCCCGCTTGCCTGGCCAGCGGAAAACCGTGCTTTTCTGCTGGATCCCGGGCCATGTTGGGATAGCAGGGAATGAACAAGCTGATTCTGCTGCGAAAGGGGCCCTTTCTGGCCCTCTCGGTAGGGATCTCAGCCTTGTTCCCTCAGATGCCTTTCCAACTCTGCGTCTGAGGTTACACGCTTTTTGGCAAACCTTGTGGGACAGACAAGACGGTAATAAGTTACGGACCATTAAAGGCACTGTCGAGGAGTGGCACTCGGCGTGTCGCCGTAGTCGCCGTGAGGAGGTTGTGTTGGCCCGTTTGCGGATTGGTCACACCCGGCTTACTCACTGTTTCCTTTTGCGGGGGGTTGACCCTCCTGAATGTTCTTGGTGTCGGCGGCCACTTACGGTCCGGCACTTACTTGTTGATTGTCGCCATCTTGCTGGTGTTCGTCGTCGGTTCCATCTTCCGCATGACATTGCGCGTCAATTGAGCGATAAGTCTGTCCTCCTGTCCGGTGTTTTTCAATTTTTGCAGGAGGTACAGATGTATGACAAGATTTAGATTAGGGGTTTGAATAACATCTCTGTAATGTGTGGTGCAGTGGCAACCCGGACCACTGCACTGTGACTGAGGTTGGCGCTAATGACCAAGTTGTCGACGCGCCATTAAGCCTCAATCCCCCCCCCCCCCCCGAACACCCTAACCCCCGAATTAGCAGGACCAGCAATTCCAATAAAGCCTTTCAGTACTGGGATTACACCCATTGAGAGCCTCGTCTCCAGTAAACCCATAATTTCTACTTTCCCACCTAAACATACTACTTCCTCCTCCTTGTTCCCTATAGTCAGGTGGCTTAGCGAAATAAAGGGGAAGACCGGATAAAAGCACCAAACTTTTTCTAACACTTTATTTGATCATATTATTTCCGTTTTTTATTGGAACCAATCAGACCTGCATATGGCTTTATTTTTACATTGCACCCAAATTTGTTGTAAAATAGCATACAATAAAGCATTAGAAATTGCAATCATTGTTTACGCTGAAAATCTGTTACCATTTTAGGAATGTAATTCGAATCAGTAAATAGACTAATTACTTCTTATTTGAAGTACAAATGCACTTATTTATTATTTGAAGGGTTTCATTCTTTTTATAACAAATACATAACAAAATTATTAAAAACACATGCTAGCGGAAGCTGTAACAAAAGCAGTTGAAATGCAATTTCGCACAAACTGAGGTAGTTTTATTAGTTTGACTTTAGTTTCAACTAATTATTTCTACATCTTACAACTGTATGTTGCATTTGCAGCTGCAAAGCTCTGTGCAGTTCCAGCATGCCAACTTGCATGAACATCTACCACCGCAACCACTTGAACCTTTGCATCTACACTTCACCAGTGCACTGAAAGCTTTGGATCCAATTGGAAGAGTGGTCTACACAGGAATCCAACACTTGGAATCCTGGTCATATGTCCATTCCCACCTTCTCGTTGAGGAGCCTTCTTAGGTAGTTCACATGTAGTCCAGATTCCACCTTGATAAGCTGCGTGCATTGCATGTTGCAACAATTACTCATGAGTTGGTGGAATGTTTGCCATGGTTTTGCTTTTCTTACAGAATAATTTTCTTCGTCCTTCATTGACTCATTCCTGAGTGCTTGTCTTGTCATAATGGACAAATGTGAAGCGTTCGAGCAATTTGAATTGTTGGAAATCAATGCTTAGAGGAGCATGTGGATTTGTTGTTATGAAGTTGAATGCTTCGGTAAACTCGGTATACAAATTCCAAGCTTCCCACGCTGACTTCTTCCCTTTTCCATAGATAGCAGAAGTTGTGTTGCACCCGGTAAAA
This sequence comes from Lithobius niger, assembly GCA_023313725.1. Classification (NCBI taxonomy): domain Eukaryota; kingdom Metazoa; phylum Arthropoda; class Chilopoda; order Lithobiomorpha; family Lithobiidae; genus Lithobius; species Lithobius niger. The sequence continues at coordinate 64,034 of JAHWFP010141823.1, read as the reverse complement.
TTGCAGAACAGAGGCAGAGCATTCGACTTGTCCTGTCCCAGTGTATGGCAGATAGCGTTGATTTGAATGTACATAAAGTTATTGTCGGTTCCAAAGGCCACCCATATGTCTGCAAGTGGATATTTGGCAATGAGATAATGGAATTTACCGATGAGGGTAATACTTACATCGGTGTCCAAAGTGCGCACCAATAGGAATGTAGAACTGCTCTAAAGGGCATCCTATAAATGTATTAAGATTCTGGTATCAGTTTCTTCGTAGTAACAATGTTCCACGCAATGGCGTGCACCTACGCTGATACCTGTACTATCTGAGGTTAGGAAGATCTGCTTGCCTTCAGGACATTTCATGGTGCCTATCTAGCAGGAGAGTAGTGTGAAGAGCTCTTGTTTGTTTGTGGGGTCTCAGAGGAAGTCTGATCAATTACTTGGAAGTTTATTCCTACCAGCCACCTTTCTCCTGATACCCTAGCCACGTTTCTTCCTGGTTGACTCTTTTATGCTGTCAAACACTTATATGTCCCACACCACGTCAATTCGTCCAATTGCAGTGTACAACACTCGTCTATTCATCAAATGTGGTAACATTAGTAACTGGTAGAAGATGAACAACAGCAGCACCGTCATTTTTACATCAAAGGACCTAGGGTTCTAGTTGAGGCTCATTTTTCTCTTTGGTTAGAATAGTTAGCAGGTCTGATTTCTTCCGCTGTCTTAGTTTACCTCTCTTGTACAAAGATGGAGGATAGAGATGATTTTCATGCTAGATGAAGGTAGCTACATTCCCATCCTTCTACTGCATGACTTTGTACTATCTTGAGAAGAGTCACATCATCCTTTAGCATTGATATTCCCCTACTTTTTTGGTCTTTGACTTTGGCATTGGGCAGCGGATGAGAGGCGAAAGGCTTCTTGATGGGCTCATGGGGAGAGTGCAATCGGTCATTAATCAGTCATCATGTATTGCTCTGTGCTAAGTACTTCCACTGTATGGACTGTGTTAATAACTGACTCGTTAGTGACATTTCGTGTGTCCAATGTTAAAATGTTAGAGCTATTGTCTAGGAAGGGATTGTTCATCACAGCGATACGAGGCTTATTGGAGCAGGCCCTCCGAACGTGACCTCGAATTCTGCAATTTAAACATTTGGGCGGTCTGTCTGCCACAGCAAGCAGAGCAACAATACCAAGCACTCCAATAACATCAGGAACGTCGTCTACCATCACCGAGTCCTTTAAACGCAAAATTCCACATCGAACCCCAGTGCGACAATGACGCAAACCTTCCATCGTATGGAGTTCATGGTGCAACTCTACTGTTTCCCCATAGTTGGCCAGTGCACGCCTAATGTCGACGTCTTGAACATCTAATGGCAGCCAGTGTATCCTGAATCGCAGTGATCTGTTATGAAGGTCGTAAACAGCTGCAGAGAAACCTCCAACTTGCAAACGTCCCTTCTTCTTCACCAGTTGTTTGGGTTCACAATCGCTGAACTGAACTTGAAAAGCATTACCAGCTCTTAACCAACCCATGCCAACTATGCGTCGAAGATCTACTACCGGCGCTAATGCGTCCCTCAGGTTCTGTAACACGTACGATATGCCTGCTTGTTCCGCTATGATGACCAATGTCCGTTCCATGGACAAATTTGCAAGGCATCCCCTGTAGAGCCTCTTTATCCATGCCAAGTCCCTGTCGCCACCTTCAAAAAAGGAATATTCCTCTTCCTCCTCTTCCTCCATCCGAGCTTCCCCTTTACTATAGGAATCTTCCACGTACAAGGTCTTCCTAGCCTTTGACTTCTCTGTTGATGGTAGCTTGTGATACACACCGTCAGCAATATAACCATGTTGACCAACATCCTGCACTCTTCCACCCCTGTCACCATCTGCGTTACAACTGCCTTTGCTACTGTCATTACTGCCATTGTTATTGTTGCGATTGTTGTCTACTTGAATCACTGGGTCTACCATCTCTTCATCCACAATTCTACTTGAAACACCATACAAGTTGAATTCCTGCTCGTCAAAACCCATTTCTTCCGCCAATATCCAAACCTCCTGATACTTATCGGCATTCACTAGACCCTTTGAGATGTCATCCTGAGTTACCATTCCCCTTCTCTTAAGCGACAGCATAAACTGCCGTACTTGGCACGTCATTTTACGCCAATACTCAGCTGCGTCTGTCTGCAACAATCCAGAAGCCCATCGAGATGACGACAACAAAGTGTTTCAACAATATTCAGTTTTTGCATCGCTCGTAACATTCCCTTTGATGCTAAGATAAAATTTGCTATTTTAGAAGCAATACCATAAATTCGTTTCGGTATTTTAATGCTACCGATCTGGGACACTCTCAGTACAGTCTGATATAACCATCAAAACTCATTGGGAAATAATAAGTGTAAACATCATCATTGTGATAGATCTTTTGACAGAAGAGATGATATTAGAAAGCGCAGAGATCAATATTTTTACGTTAGCTAAAAATGATTTCAAATGCATACTGCTATTTTCCTGATTCTTTTCCTTACGTACGCATCTGGGTAGCTCTGCCACGATGGACGAGATTTGGTGCATAAATGATATAAAAGAAACGATCGCAAAAAATCAACTAAGCCTTCTGACGAAAAACGCAAAGGTCTCCGAAAATATTTAATGTAGGAATTCATTCTTTGAGCTTGTGAATTATTTGCACTAAAACTCTCCTGGCAAGAAATTAAATGCAAATCAGAAAAAAACTACGAACATAATCATGTCCCATACAGAAAAACACACATACAAACTAACATTATTCAAATACAGTAAAGTATTAGTCCTCGCTTGCTCTGCTCGTACGGCCAATTACGTATATTGTCGTCCGTTTTTACAAATTTAGAACGTAGAGGAACTAGCTGCAACGAATTATATTAGTGAATAAACCATTGTCGTTATTATGCGGTAAAGGTCGCCATCTTGAAATTAGGTGGACTGTTTTCAAATTACGCTTATTATTGCTTGATTTCCTTCAAATTCAGAATACAGGCGATGCAGTTGATGCAAGCTGAAGCAAAGCGTGGCGAATGTACGATGGACATCTTTAATTTATAAAGGGTGCCATTTTGCAATTATACCATTTTAAAGTGTGTTTATTATCATCCGAATTTAGGATGTAGACAAACTAGTTGTAACTTGATGTTAAGGCATCAAGGAAGTTCTTATTCTACAATGGGTGCAATCTTAAAATCGGGTGACCATTTTGAAAATTTGCCTTCATGATCCGAATTAAAATGATGATTGAGAGGTGGTTGCTATTAAACTGAAATTCGAAACATTTATAAGATTTACCAGGAATTGCTGAGGAATTGCGTAACCAACTAATCCTTCACCTAAATTGAATGAAAATTAAGTTGAATTACTAGTAATTATCGAAGAATTAAAAGGAATTACCAGGAACTGACTGGAAAACAACTGGATTTTTCTGAGAAGTGAGAACTACTATTAATTATACAGGAATTACCAGCAGTTCATACGAGATATCCGGGATTAAGAAGAATTATCTGCAGTTTATTGGGAACTGTAAAGAAATACCTGGCATTTATTAAGAATAAAGAAGAATTATTAGGAATTATCAAGGAATTATGAAAAAATAATAGGAACTAACAGAAATTAAACCTATGTTTTATGACAATAAGAATATTTACTCGAAATTCTCAAAGAGTTACAAGGAATAAAGCGGAACTATCAGGAAGTGACATGGAATAGGAATTGTCTTGGAATTATAACCAATTGATAGAAATTACCATGAAGTGATCGAGAATTTCCTGGGATTTACTGAAAATAAGAAAGTATTACCTGGAATTACTGGAAAATAAGGAGATTTACTAATAATTATTAAGGAATTAGGAGGATTAAATTGTAACTGATTTGGATAACTGGGTGTATAGCAGACCAATTTTGCTCAAATTTTTCGTACGCAAAGGAAATTAAAATATGAATTTATAAAGCCTTATCACTTAAAAATGTTCCTGGCAACTGTTATTCGTGCTAATGACAAAGTCCCGGACATATTTTCTCATTAAAAAGAAATCCTCCCAAAATCTAATAGGTATAAAAGAGGCAGCCAAGTCTCTAAGGTGGACCGAGGCCAGGACTGAACCCGGCATATTTATCTTATGGGACAGTCGTACAAGAATGGATCACCTGTGAGGAAAAGATTCTTATTAAATCCTGCCCTCAAATAGACAGAGAATTGTGATGTAAAAATGAGAATGGTCCACGATCATCAAATCTGAACGGTGATTGAATTGTAAAATAACTGAATTTCTTAAATGTGGCTAGCTAAAATTACATGACTAACTTTAGCTTTACTCATAGAAATTGAAGGGATTGCTACAACACTTAAAATTCCTAATTTATGTGAACAACATATACCAAATTTAATACTTTTATGATGAAAATGCAAAATTTCTTACAATATGCGGACATAATCTTCCAGACTACATGAAAATTGTGTGATATCCATCCTAAAACCAGAACTGGTATAACAGAAGCCGACAAGTTTCCAAAAAGTTTCGGCCGTTGAAGGTAGTGATTTCATTCAACAAAGAAAAGTTCGCCAAGGTTAACCCTGTTAGCCAAGTTATCGCACCCAATAACACTTTGGACGTCAAATGAGAACTTAAAGATTGCTACCACGAGTTGCAATGTTTTAGTTTTCATTTAACTTTCGAACTATTAGTCGGTACGATTAAATTGGCTAATAGAATTGACATTGACTCTGTTTGAATGATACCATCACCTTCAAAGGCCTACCCTTTTGAAAACTTGCCAGTGTCAATTAAACCAATGTTGGTTTTGAGTGGATCATAATGTCCTGTATGGGCAACTATTACATATCGCTGCCATTGATGCATTTGGTGTGAATGAGCCATTACCAAACACTGAAGCTTTGTCCGTGTTCCACCGGGTGCAAAAGCCTCCGTCCCCTTCACAAAACCAATGTGGCTAGTTTCCCTCCCCCATCCAGGAGACGTTGCTTACTTCCCCCTGTAAATTCCAGATCTTTTAAGGACAGAGACAACACAAGCATAACTTTAATGGGGGAAGCATGGATGAGCAAACTTCTTCCAGAGGTGGGTTCCAGAGTAGGCCTATTTATTCATGTATTATGGTGTCAAGAGTTATTTAATGAATGTTTGTTGTTAAAGAAATCTTTTTGTTTTTTACGATTGCGAGCGCTACTCTAGTGGTTAAATGCAACGTTCAAATGCTATTATTTCATTAAGTTACGTTGAGAAAGCCTATCAGCTGGAAGGAAGCAACGATGTTTTAATTTGCAGGGTTTTTTGAATTCCGCTTCACCAACACTGAAAAAATCGACGGACGGACTGACGGAGGGCCGGACAAAAACGTTATTATAGTCTTCCAACACATTTCAGCTGTAAACACTACTAATAAGTACCATATTTGTAATGAAATCTGAAAAACGTAAATAATTTTTCTACAAGCTGTTACTAGTCGTCTTTAAAATGCATGTAAATGATTAACTTCTACGTCTATCGCTACCCAGTAAATAAATACATAAATTTAAAACTAACTCATTTTCGCAATTTTGCTTGCAGCATCAAACTGCTGCGATGGGCATTTGTTTGCTTATCTTCTAAGTGTAGCATTGTTTCTCTTCGTACATTTAGTATTGGATGTATTCGAAATACAGAAGGACGAAAACCAAGTTGGCTCGATTTGTCATAAATAAATACAGAAATGGATTTCATATATTAATCTAAAAATTATGTTAATCTAAAAAGGAATTTCTGCTCCACACAATAAAAAATGTATCTCCATGTGACAATGATATTTTTATTCATTATTTCCAAGTAAAATATTTATAATTCATAGATAAAATTTTCCATGACACAACTTGGTGCATGCGTTATGATGTGTGCTGGCGTGTGTGTTCAATGGTTCTTCGTTTCTCCTATTTAATTTGAAAAGTTTCTGATGTTGTTTTGGGTTAGGGCAGGTTAAATCAGTAAAGAGAGGACGTGAGTTTCATAAGGGAATCGTGCTTCAGTTTTGGTTCTGAGAAAAACATAGAATAAAACCTACTGGCACAACATATTTCCGTTTACCACGGATGGTCTACTACATCTTCAACCAAGCCTGTAGCTTAGAAGATTGGGTCGGTGTCCATGCTTACTGTGTACTGTATAGCTGGGTCCTAGATCAGCACTGCACTTGCGTGGTGTTGTCAGCAAGAAGAAGTACTCGCTACTTTACTTCATCATTAACAGGTTTATCAGGCCTTGAAAAGTTATTTGTTATGACTATTTTAAAAATGACCGAAAAAAACCCGATCCAGTCATAAGGATATCTGCCCCAAAACAAAACTTGTTAAGGATTTCCGCCATGGTGAGGTAGATAACAATTTTATGAAGACAAGTGTATGGGCAATAAGGAAATGGGCTACTCCATGCAATTTGAACATTTATTGGGCTGAAGCAGGCCTTTAATAGTAAAAAACTGAGTACAGGGATGCACTTTTCACGACAATTAATAAACCAATCAATATAATATGCTGAAGCTTGCAATAGTAGTTCTATACATCATTTATGACAAATAACCTTCTATAAGAAAATGTCAAAAATCAGGAAGTGAATATACAGGTTATTTCCAGTAAATAGTGTTTATTACATAACTCCCAAACAGTTCAACCGACAGGTCTCAAATTTTCCAGGCATATTCTAGAGACCATTTACGTCAATTAATATTTAATGACATTTTGTTGTAGATCTACCGGAAGTGATGGTAAATGTCAATTCCGGTATATATTCACTTAATGCATAACTTTTAAACAGGTTAGTCGGCAGGTTCCAAATTTTGCAGATACCTTTCTTACATATATGATAAATAGTGTTGTATGAGAAAATGTCGAAAATCCAACCACAGCTCACTTCCGGTAAAAAGTCGCTATCACATAACTCCTAAACAGTTTAACCGATAGGTGTCAAATTTTGCAGCCATATTCTAGAGACCTTTTACGTCTACTGATATCTACTGATATTTTGTCCTAACTCTATCGGAAGTGGTAGCAACTGTCAGTCCCGGTAGGATTTCTTCGTCCAGATGCGTAATTTCTAAACGGGTTAGTCAGTAGGTTCCAAATTTTGCACATACCTTCCATACATCTATGACAAATAATGTTCTTTTACTAAATATAACAACTACCGGACGTGAATGTGTATACAATGTCACTTCCAGATAATAATCTATGACATTGCTTCCTTATTTTGGCTGGCATGTTCAGTGACTAGGTAAAATAATTTCAAAGAAAGTTAATTTTCCTTATATTTCAAGCCGTGATGCAGCAGGGGCACAGGAATTTAAAGTTGTGAGTTGACTTAGCCCCAAAAACACAATGAACGGGGAATTGTGTGCAATATTTCAAAAAATAAACGCACTCTTTGCATTACCCAAAGCCTGCCATAATTCAGATAACTCCTTTAGTGGGGCAAAAGGCTTTTCTTCAGTATTTTAGTTTTTAGTCCGCAAAACGAGGACCATGGTCGACTTATGCTGAGAATTTTCGTTTTCTTTTCACTAAATGAGGACCGTGGTCGGATTATACTGCGAAGACCCTGGCTCATGGAAACTGAAACTGACAGCGGACCTCCTCCTTCAGTAATTATACAGAACGAAGCTTTTCTCAATGAGCGCGGACAAACAAACCACAGATCTGTACAGTATACCTAACTTAGAGGGTGCTGCTTTGTTTTATGCCCTTATTAGGGAAATGACGTCAGCTTCGTTAATCGTCGGGTTTTTACGGAAACACGACAAAGCTGTTTCTCGGTTAAGATTTGTTTAATTTGGCCTATCAACAACATAAAAATGACGTTAAGCTAATACGAAATGTCAATGCCGAAGTGAACGAAATTACAGGCTGGTTAATGAATTGCGATGGATGAATGGTGTCAGCTTCGTTAATTGTCGGGTTTTATCGGCAACACGAAGCTGCTTATACGTTTCATTTGGCGTATCAACAACATAAAAATGAGGTTAAGCCTAATACTAAATGCGAATGTTGTAGCGAACGAAATTACAGGTCGATTGATAAAATGCGATGGTAGATGGTAACGCTACGCCAAATAAGAGTTAAACATCGTCAACAAAATATAAAAGGTAAACATTATAAACAAAACTAAACACCGTAAATCAAAATTATTTCGTATGTGGAAATCAAGATCGTAAATCGAAACCGAATCCCTAACACGAAATTCCTTCAGAAAATCGTTTAGGGAAAAGAAAACAAAAATTTTCAACCGAATTCCACTCGTGCTTGTATTAAATGTATAATTTGGGTGTTTTAGCACTCAACTCTTTTCTCGGAAAATTAAAACTGGAAAAGAGTTTCGTGCTAAAACACCCAAATTGTCGATTTAATACAAGCATTCGTGGTATTATAACTGAAAAGACCCCGGCTAATCGAAAGCGAAACCGAATTACACTGAGAATTTTCGTTTTCTTTTCACTAAATGAGGACCATGGTCGGATTACACTGTGAAGACCCTGGCTCATTGAACCCGAAACCGACAGCAGACCTCCTCCTTCAGTAATTATATAGATCGAAGCTTTTCTCAATTAGCGATGACTAACAAACCACAGATCTATACAGTATATCTCACTTAGAGGTTGCTGCTTTGTGTTATGCCCATATTAGGGAAATGACGTCAGCTTTGTTAATCGTCGGGTTTTTACGAAAACACAACAAAGCTGATTCTCGGTGAAGATTCGTTTAATTTGTCGTATCAACAACATAAAAATGACGTTAGGCCTAACACGAAATGCCAATGCCGAAGAGAACGAAATTACAGGTTGGTTAATGAAATGCGATGGTGGAATGGCGTGAGCTTCATAAATTGTCGGGTTTTTCCGGAAACACGAAGCTGCTGATACGTTTCATTTGGCGTATCAACAACATAAAAATGAGGTTAGGCCTAATATGAAACGTCAATGCCGTAGCAACCAAAATTAAAGATAGGTTGATGAAATGCAATGGTGGATGGTATCGCTATGCCAAATAAGAGTTAAACATCGTCAATCAAACTATATACAAAACTAAACACCGGAAATCAAATTTACTTCGTATATAGAAATTGAGATCGTAAATCAAAACCGAATCTCTAAGACGAAATTTCTTCAGAAAATTGTTGATGGAAACGAAAATAAAAATTCTCAACCGAATGCCATTCGTGCTTGTATTAAATGTATAATTTGGGTGTTTTAGCAATCAACTCCATTCCTACAAATTTCTCTCGACCTTCGTTCTCGGGAAATTAAAACTGGAAAGTAGTTTCGTGGTAAAACACCCAAATTGTCGATTTAATACAAGCGCTCGTGGTATCATAACTGATAACCCCACAGCGTACCTTCTACTTCAGTAATTACTTAGAATTCTACATCAAAGCTTTTTTCAATTGGCGCTGATAACAAACTACAGATCTACACAGTATATCTCACTTAGAGGATGCTGTTTGTTTCAAGTTCTTATTAGGAAAATGATGTCAGCTTCGTTACTCGTCGGGTTTTTACGGAAACACAAAGCTGCTTCTCGGTAGGATTCGGAAATAGTTAGGGCAATGACGTTACTTTCGTGAACCATCGGTTTTTTACGGAACCACGGGGATGCTTCTCGGTTAAGATGAGTTTAATTTAGCGTATCAGCAATATAAAAATGACGTGAGGCCTAACACGAAATGCCATTGCCGAAACGAACAAAATTATTGGTTTATTGATTAAATGCGATGGTGAATAGTATTGCTACGCCAAATAAGAGTTAAACAACCGTACGCCAATTATAAAAGGTAAACATTATACATAAAACTAAACATCGTAAATCAAAATTACTTCGTAAATCGAAAATGAAATCGGAAATCGAAATCGAAACCGTTAAGCGAAATTTCTTTAGAGCATCGTTTTGCAGAAAGAAAACAAAAATTCTCAAACAGGATTCCATTCTAAGTTCATTATTTGTGTGTTTTAGTACTCAACTCCTTTCCAACAAATTTACCTCGACCTTCGGTCTTGGGAAATTAAACCTGGAAAGGAGTTTCGTGTTAAAACACACAAATTATCGATTTCATAGAAGCACTCATGGTATTATAGCCGATACTTATAAAGAGTTCTGTGCTGTTGATGTACCGCCTACCATGGCACCAGATGGATGCATTGCACCCCACTAATGGAGCTGCTAATTTTAGACAGTATTTGGGCAATACAATAACTTTATTTTTCATTTTGACTTGTTACGCACAATTCCGTATTTATGAGTGTTGGGGTTTAGTCACCTAATTAATTCCAATGCCCCTGCTTCACCACTGCCAAGAATATAAGGAAAATAAAGTTTCTAAGGAATTATTGTAACCATACTTGCTTGTTGCAATTGAAGGTGTGAATGCTATATGTCGTAATTAGATTTGTTTCAGGAAAGACTAAATGTGCTACCACTTTTCTCCAATAATGCAACTAAAATATCTTTTACAATGTTTTAATCGGATAATAAGTGCGCATTATAGAAGAAATCGTACTAGAACTGACATTTACCATCGCTTCCGATATAGTGCTACAACAAAATGTCATTAAATATAAACTGACGTAAATGGTCTCTAGAATACGCCTGCAAAATTTTAGATCAGTCAGTTAACGGTTCAGGAGGCACGCGATAAAGCCTATTTTCCAGAAGTGAGCTGTATATACACTTCCGGTTGGATTTTCTACATTTTCTCATAGAACGTTTCGTCATAAATGATGCATAGAACTACTGTAGCAAGCTTTAGCATATTATATTGATCGTTTTATTAAAGTCGTGAAATGTGCTTCACTATATGCAGTTTTTACTATTTACAAATTTTGGTATACAAGGCCTGTTCCAGCCCAATATACGTTCAGATTGCTTGGAGCAGCCTATTTTCTTAATGCCCATATACTAACTGAGCCACGCAAAAAACTAAGCTAAGCTACCTCACTACCAAGCTTTTTGGCAGTGTGAAGTCGTGATATTAAATGCCTTGTTTACGACACAAAAGGCAATATTTCGCACCACGGAACCAGCCCTGGTTAACGTCCGTAGGTGTCTAAGGCTGGCCCCTTGATGTGAAATTTTACCTTTCGTGTCGGTAACAAGGAACATAAATTATTTTTAGCGCTGAAAATGAAAATCTTGTTGCAAATCCATTGAGAATTTGGTTTAGTCCGGAGACCCAATGAATCTTTGCTGATCCAGTCAGTTGATAGTTTCAACAAATAAAATCTAGCTATTGAATAGCGCCAAATTTAATAAAATCCAGCTAATTGAATAGCGCCAAATTTATAACTACTATGTAATGAAACAATTCGTTTCCTGTATGGGTTATTGTACCAGTCTCCTGCAATAAGCACCTGGTTGTGCTCTTACACTCAACATGCATCATTTCCTCAATATTCGTAGTTGCGAGAAGTTGGAAAGTAACCTACGGTACGTGATGGACGTCAGTCACACCTGACTTCATCATTACAACGTACCAGTATTACAACATTAGCCATTCCGATTGCCCATTAAAGTTCACGAAGTTGTCTACCAGCAAACGTCCAGAGAACATTTTGTCAACTTGATTCATCCAATTTCCTAACGGTACAGAGTTGGATTTAATATTGGAGATCAGGTACACTCGGCAGTATGTTTATTAATTTAGTTATTTTTATTAATACCTTTACTGAGTGGAAAAATATTGCATTGCCAGGAAAGCCTGGGTTTCGCTAAGTTCTGGTGATTAAACACAATCCAGTCAAATTATGGCAGAATACCTTCAACAATGAAGAGCGGGTCAGAAAATAACACTAACCATTAAAAATTAAGGAATTTGAATAATAATTTTATTCCTTAATTAGTCCATTATTTTTGCCAGTAAAGCATAGAACGAAATTGACCCTTGAGTCCTAAAAACTTCAAATAGTTAGAGGTATTATTGTAAGTTGGATTAGTAAGATCTAAAGGAACATTTAAAGATTCTTTCTTAAACTAAAGGCCAGCTGAGATCAGTAACCGCCAACATTCGTTGAATTTCCTCTCTTCTGGCATATTGAAGCCGAGAGAGTGAAGCGAGCAAACTTCCTTATGCAGTAACTCATTCGGGTTTCTTTGTCGCAGCATCATCCCAAAGTATTGAACCGAATTTAAAGAAATTTCGTATGCTGACAAAGTACAACCTGGAGGTTGTCTTTCTTTTTGGTATCTTAAATTTGGTATATTTCGGGAAATTGTGAAATGTAGGAAAATCTACCAGAAACTGTTAGAAATCAATTTTTAGGGGAAGTGTAGGTTATCACCAGCTTTCGGAGTACTGAGGGGCCTTGAGGGGCCTCGACATTGTTGAGGTCAGTACGAGGAAAGCGGGTAATACCCTATTTATCACCCAGTCGCGTAACAATTGAAAAGCACATTCACTGTAATTGTTATCGCATCGGAGTTGATTTGTGTTTGGGTGGATAAGCAACTTGACTAAACCGGAAGTTTAAGAGCGCGGCATGAAAGGACGTACCTCCACGCCAATCGAGACTCACGGCCGCGTGATTGGAAATTTACACTCAACGCACTAGGTTTAATCCCTCTGAACCATCTTTCAACATCGCGGAGTACTAAACTGGTATAACGGTACTTAATTAGATTTAGTAATTTTTTCAATTTTTCTGCTGCTGCGACATTTTAACTTGGTTAAACTTACTGTTGTCACAAGAAGATGACTCATTCTACACTGGTTTTCTTGCAAATATCATGCATTCATAAGCTCCCCGTCTCGTGTGTTACAAAAATACGATATTTACTTCCCCAATAATCAGCGTTAAGGTTTCGTTCGACTGTCAAACTTTGTTACAAAACACAATGGCACCTACGCCTGGCAATATAACAATCTCTTATCTTACCTACGTTTCACACATAATAAACAATGTAGTACAGGGCCTACGGTGGAATTCCATTCATCTACGAGCGGATCAACCGCGAATACCTCATGGTGGTTTCGTCAGGCGGAAGTAGCAGACACGCTTTGTATTCTGGTATACATTCGCGAGTTACGCTTGCCATCCTACGCACTTCGGCTATGCGTTTGAGCTGGGAGTTACTTATCCTTCTAAACACTACTCAACTCCTATGGTTATTGCAACATAGTCTTTGTTCGCTGAAGCGGAAAATCGGCATTAAGATTAGTTTTTTGTGTAAACAGTGTTGCACACGTAGTCGCATTGTCAAGCTTTCTGAGCAAAAGAACGTCAGCACAATTTGTTCTTTGTTGTGCACGTGCTGGCCCTTTGTCGATCCCAGTACTCCGGCGTGGGATGAAGGTATCAAAGTTGTTGCATTGTTATAAGCATTGTTGTAAAGTACTGAGATCGTCTAAAGTGGGTGATAAACCACTTATCCAGGGGTAGGGTTTGATTTTTTTAAACTTGAGTCAACTCACTCAAACACTTGCACAGGGGATGTAAAGCAGCAACGGTACAAAAAGGCCATCGAGTTGAACGATTTCCTCATTTTGGAATATTATTAGCCTGTTTATCAGGCCTACTATAATTGTTATTCTGTTAGGCTACCTTTGCTCTTTTGATCTTGGGATTAAACGATATTCAGTCAACCTATGGTAGGATACCTGCCGCAATTAAAAGACAGCCAGAACACAAATAGAAGATTTAAAAAAAATTGGAAATGAAATAATTTGCCTATTCGTGTTCCCTAATTAGTCCAATATTTATCCTATTAAAACAACGAACGAACGTTACCTCAAGTTTTATAACTTTTGTGCTAACCAACAATATTTATCAAAACGTTAGAAAGACGAATGGTGCCATCTGTGATGAAATTTATGAAATGTATGAAAGAGAAGGAATTTCGAGTAGTTCGTAAATTCTATGCGAGCTGATGCTGCAAGTTTTTTGAACATTATCTTGTATTTAAAATGTTTACTACAACAGTTTAAAATTAAAAAAAAAGAATGTAGCATTATGATGAAACAAATAACAGACGAACTCAACAACTCGGTTCCCAACTTAACTGGTTAACTGCTTAACTGCTTTAACTGCTCAACTGCCGTGCTTTTCTGCTGGATCCCGGGCCATGTTGGGATAGCAGGGAATGAGCAAGCTGATTCTGCTGCGAAAGGGGCCCTTTCTGGCCCTCTCGGTAGGGATCTCAGCCTTGTTCCCTCAGACGCCTTTCCAACTCTGCGTCTGAGGTTACACGCTTTTTGGCAAACCTTGTGGGATGGACAGGACGGTAATAAATTACGGGCCATTAAGGGCACTGTCGAGGAGTGGCACTCGGCGTGTCGCCACAGTCGCCGTGAGGAGGTTGTGTTGGCCCGTTTGCGCATTGGTCACACCCGACTTACTCACTGTTTCGTTTTGCGGGGGTTGACCCTCCTGACTGTTATTGGTGTCGACTGCCACTTACGGTTCGGCACTTACTTGTTGATTGTCGCCATCTTGATGGTGTTCGTCGTCATTTCCATCTTCCGCATGACACTGCGCGTCAATTGGGCAATAAGTGTGTCCTCCTGTCCGGTGTGTTTCAATTTTTGCAGGAGGTACAGATGTATGACAAGATTTAGATTAGGGGTTTGAATAACATCTCTGTAATGTGTGGTGCAGTGGCAACCCGGACCACTGCACTGTGACTGAGGTTGGCGCTAATGACCAAGTTGTCGACGCGCCATTAAGCCTCAATCCCCCCCCCCAACTTAACTGTTACCGTATTAAAGTGTTGATGTTGTAGGCGAGGTGTTGGCTCGTCTGTTATTTATTTGTTAGTATAAAATAAATACTTTTTCATATGCTCGAATGGAAAGGATCAATTAAGCTGCAGATATGATTTCACAGTTTTAGTTTCTTGTCCTCGATCAAATTTGGAAAGAGGTGGTTTAGCCTCTAGGCAAATCTTTTATTTTTTAACGCCATCTGAGGACACAGATATGCACCAGTGAAGAGGCAAGCCATTCCTTTAGGCAGCAGGTTAGAGCGATGATCCTACTATGTACTCAAAGTGTCTCACCGTACTTGATTAACTGTGTAGATCTTAAACTTCCCCTTAATGTTGAAACTATGATGTTGTAATGCCAATACTGTGTGATCTTTCATGTGTTTTGTTGACGTCAAGCTGTGACGCTTTTTCAGCATCGTAGATTGATTTTATTGCCATTATTCGTTAGAAAATTATTCGCTAGTTTAATTTATCGTTGACACATGGGGACACGATTTAAGGTGATTGTAATCCCCAATAGATAGATAATGCAAACAATATTTATCGTAAACCAAGCCCATTTGGCTCTCTGTTGGTTGTAGTCCGAATTAAGTCCTATACTTAGTCTATTCTTTGTGCGAAAAGCAACAATGCTGCAATTAAACGGAAACTACATAAATGCTCGTTGTAGCTCTTGGATAAAATGGGGAAACTTTGTTTGGGTTTTATCCGTTGGTTTAAATCATTCACTTATTGGATAATTTGCAAAAGTTTATGTTAAAGTTAACAATTTCTGGCTTTGATTGATTTGAAAAAAAATGTAAACAACACTGTTAAAAGATTCAACAAATGATAACGGAAAAAAATGATATCAATCAAACACAAAACCAAAACAAAAATCTACATGGGAATATCAACTGAAACAAAAAATTACAAGTCGCAAGGTAAATTGTTATCACACCCAAAAAATCTTCTTAAGGAATCCTGTCATGCTTTTTGGCCGTTTGAGATTGTGATAACAAATAAACGGGAAACTCATTCGCCAAGTAACGTTCTGAAGCTGCCCGCCTGTCTGCCACAGTCCGCCTGCTGCCCGCCTACCAAGTCACTGTCAGACCTATTCTTCAGAAACTCGTTATTTCAATTCGTATTCATTTTTACCTGGGTGTGATAAATTTTTAAACAGATTCCTGCGGGCTCGTGGTCTTAGCAAAGTATAAGATTGTGGAGGTGAACAAAATTGCGGCAAATCAACCTAGAATTTGTTGCTGTTGTGCCCTGACAGCATCTCTCAATAAAATGTGTCACCTGCTTCTAAGTGAAGCAAAAATTTAAATATTTATTTTTTATTTTATGTTTATCTGTTATTGAGTACTACTGGTACTATTTTGTGCCACTTGGATAAAATAATTTTTTCATGTGATCAGGCATTCGGTTCTGATTTGACTTGGAGTAGTTCATTTAATGGTTTGTCAGTCGCACAGGCATTGACATTAAGATCGCATTCATGGGTAGCAATATTCTTGTTAATGTTGAGAGCACGCCGCCTGCGATCTACAACATGACAAGAATATTACTTATACAACAGATGCGCTACTTATTGTGTATGGGTATATTTTAATAGTAACATAATTACAATAATAAGAAATGAGTAGTAAACTTTATTTTTTCTAAAAACCAGAAGACAACATTAACATTTCTTTAATTATTATGTTCCAAGATAACAGAAAACGATAGGAAAGTGATAAAACAGGCATCTGGGCCCAAGTCCACTATCAAAATCTCATGCAAAAATGCTTTATCGTCATCGTAAGATATTCATAAAATTACATGGCTATCAAGATTTCTGTAAAACAGTAGTGAACATATAACTTAGGCATAAAAGCCGGAGTTATATGTGTACTATGCAGCCTCTTCGAAATATCTAAAATTATGCTGGCTGTGAATTCATTTTGGCAACATGAGCTCAAACACATGTAAACTGGTGCATTTTTACCCATTTTCCACAAATATACGTCATTCATTCAAACCGAAATATTTCAAACATGAGAGCGCAGCCCTTTTAGATGACATAACCTTATTAAACATAAGTTGACCTTATTAACCTTAGTTGACATAAGTCTTATTTTAAAGGTAAAACACCTCAAAAGGAGTGATATCAGGATTAAAACACAAAAGAGTAAAAGAACTTGCCTTATTTTAGTCAATTAAAGTACTAATATAAGAGCAAAACTGGCTGCCACCATGGTTTCTACATGGCACCCCTTACCCATGTAACACCACTCAATCATTACCATGTTTGAAGAATACAAAACATGATGCATGATCTTTCTAACGTATGATAACGTAATAACAATGTAATGCACCTTAGTAGATTAATATTAGTACTACGACGGACTGGCCACAAAAACCATTGTATTCTATTGTTCTCGAAGCCAGGGTTACCCAAACAGACCTACTACAATACCGGGTCTGCCTTCAACGAAAACCTTTTCGAAGTACACGATATCTACCTACAAGGGGCTGTAGTCATTGTGAATGAAAAATTTTATTTTTTATTTTTTTTACCGGTCGGTCGTACTGCCGCACAGAGACAGTCCGAATGGAGAAATGTTTATTCGTCATCGGAAACTTTCCCCATGAGTTTATCTATGCTCGCAAAGTGTTTGTAGAGCTCGGACCATTCCATAAACGAAAGTTGTAACAAAGTAACCACCGCCGTTGTTTTAGGGTCGTATTCCACAAAGTGCACTTGCGTGTCGTCATTCGTAAATCGTACTCTGATTCTTTTCTCCTTTCTGACACGCAGCGCTTTCATTTTAAAATCCAACAAGAATTTCATTTTGTTTACGCTGTCGAGTTTGGACAGTTCCAACATTATTTCCTACATATGTTTTTCGTGTACAGTCAGCTCCAATTGCTCGATTAACACTTCTCCAGCTATTTTGATGAGCGGCTCGAAAACCTGTTTCGAAGTGGGATCCGTAATGCTTTTCCATAGACCCTCGTCCGTGCTTTCCCAACCTCTCCAGGCGAACCTATTTTCTTCTTCGTCTTTGGACTGCAATTTCTCCCTCCACTGATTGAGTACAGATCTGTTGATCTTTTCACCCAGTCGTTATAGGTAGGTCCATTCCAACGAGTTGAGTCTAAACTCTGTGGTAAGCCCTGCCTGTTTGTTAAAAACGAGAGTCGGTCTGCTTTCAATCGTGATATTGAGGTATTTACTCAGCATAAAATAACCGCTAGTGGCGTCCATGATGAGAATGTATCGTAGAGTTTGTGCTTTAATAAAAAAAATATTTTATTCAACAAACACCATTACAAGCAACAAAAACATTATTACAGCCTGCCATTCGTTTCTTTTTCTCTCTTCGTGCTCTTTGAGTCAACCTTCTTTCTTCCCTGAACACTATATTCTCCTCTTCAGTCATTCTCGCACGTCGGTCTTTTTCCGCAGCTTGTTTTTTTCTTTTTCTGGATAGGAGTTAGTGTGGCGTGCCTATCCCTATCTAACCGTCTTCGTTTATCCCTGGTTCTCTTCTTCCACTCTTCTGGATTTTGCACTTTCAACTGCCTACTCTCCCTCATCCGCAATCTCCTCATCTCGGCTTCTCGAACCTCGACATTTTCAACTTCTTTCAGCCTATGTTCCACTTCATCCCCATTCCACCGAGATTCCGCCTCTTCATCGCTGATTACAACGTCAGACATACCTGTCCACACTCCGTCATCGTCATCGTCTAAAGACTCCATGATCAAATTATTAAGATAGCCATCCACATCGTATTCATCATGGGAATAAATATATTTGATGCCACGATGTCCGATTGCAAAAGTTTCTTTTTCGTTTACGAGGAATCTCTTGTCGTCGTAGGCTGACAGTAGGGATTTATTCACCACGGTCGTGGCTAGCTGGTGATGGCTGTCACTGGCGATCTTGTACCAACTCCCTCTTTGTTCCTGATTAGAATGGAGAGTCTCCCTATAATCTTCGTGGCTTAAGTGTTTCTCTACGAATCTCTTGGAAATTCCCTTCGCTTTTTTCGTTTCGCTTTGGTAGGTCACGAGCTAATACATCTTGCTACTTAACCCCACAAACTCTTTTATCGGTACTCCCTTCGTGGCATCTTTCATCTTTCCCAACACTTGCTTGTTGACGTTGCAGAACAGTGGGTGTTGAGGATCGTAGTTGCTAGTGTCGAATGTAGTCATGTTTTTAGCCATGTTCACGTACACGTCCACGGTTTCGATGCAATAGCACAGCGAGTCCGTGTCTGTGAACAGCACTTTTGCTCGATCTCCATATTGGGGACGTATGTATTGGTAGTGAAATTCATAGAGAAGGAGTTTGGCGAACCCCAAGTAGGTGGGAAGATCGCACGTCACCTTGCGCACTTTCGAGTTGATCTGAACCAGGTTTTCGTGCAATATCCGAAACGAATCGGCGTTGGGTTGGGTGGAATATTTGATGGCTCGCTCGCTGACGGTGCATAGCTTGACTTTCAGTCTTTTCTGTTTCTGTTCAATCGTCTTCCCAAACACCGAATTAGGACACAACTTGTGAAATTCCCCTTCAGACACCGTCTTCGATTCCTTTCGTTTTGCCGTATGAAAATCTATGTATTGTTTCAACCAGGGCTTCTGATTGAAACTCAGCCCTCCAGACGCGACGAAAGACCAAGCCGTGTTCGAGGTAGAATTTTAGATTACGGTAGTGAATTACGTACCGCGTCTTACTCAGTAGGTTGGCCACTAGCTTCACAACAGGTTTCACTGGTTTTCCTCGCAACAAAGATTTCGAATAGTCTGAAACTAATTCTTCTCTTATTTCAAATTTTTCAGGAGCAAGCGGGTAGTCGTTGTGGAGCTCGTGAAGTTTGTTCGGGTAGTACAGATCTACTTCCAGAATGTATGCTACCGACGACGTGTCTGCTATCTTAGTCACGTCGAAAGCTCGAATCTCATCTTTTGTCAAATACCTAAAGCCGTTGTAAGGCAGCAGCTGGCTCATGGCCCAGCCGTAAGCGGTATTGAGGTCCCAATCTATGATATAATTGTTAGGTTTTGTTGAATCGTACGTTTCGGGAATGTAAGGGTTGTTGGCTTTCTTGAACCTTCGACTAATGAAGCTAACTCCACCCCGTATTCCCGACAAGATGAAGTTATGTTTACTAGCATGAGTAAATAGTTCCAGTTCGGCCTTGGTCATCTTTAAAGCTGCCGCCCAGCTAAACCCTGGGGTGGAGACGTAGTAGCACGGATCTATGTCGTGGTCTCGCAAGCAGATTCTGCGGAATTCTTCGAAAATGTCTGCCCAAAGCAGACAGTCGGTTAGTTGATACATTTCGTGGTAAGAGGAAAACTTTTTGATTTTCAGCATTCTCCAAATCTTTTTGGCGTGATCGTATTGTTCGTCAGTTAGGCATTCTTCTTTGAGTTTGGAATAAAAGTCTTCTTTCGGTGGTAAAGACTGCTCTTCGAACACACTCATGTTGGAAACGTGTTCGTTTGGGTAGTAACCCTTACGGGTTAACAGATCCACGGCAGTCTCTTCCTGGACGTCGGGAAGGAACCATTTGTCCTTTCCACCAGCTTTCAAGAACAGCTTCACTGTCCTAAACTCGTAATATTGTTTATGTCTCTCCGCCAGAGTTTTCAGCGAAGAGGAGAGAAAATTATAGCTGTCTACGAACTTGAGCTGAATGTACCTTTCCTTTTTTTCTTTTCATCCCATCCCGTTTCAACGGTGATGGTCATGCACATGAACCTCTCCATATTTCTCGCGAGGACTTCTACTTTTTTTCGGAAACTTGTGCACCGCTCTTACCAGTAGATGCATATCGTAAGCTTCGGAGCAGTGAAATACCACGGGGATCGTGGTGCTCTCTCGGGCATTCAGATTACCACTCGAGTGAGAAGCTCCTCTGTGCTGGCCGGTAACGTTGCAGTGATCCCTGACTTTGTCGTCTTTTGAACCGAATGGCTTTTTGTAGTAGATGCAGTCTACAGCGTGGTTAAAATTAGCCTCTTGGACCGGAGTGAGGCATAGTGGTTGGACTCTTTTTAATGTTTCGTCATACTCGCGCGCTTCAGTCACCAACTGATCGAGGAATTCTTCAACGGCATCCTCTCCCAGGTAATAAGCAGCTTTTTGAAAGTTTCCAGACCCCACCACGACGTAGCCGAAGCTGCAAGGTTGGTGGTGGTTGATTTTCTTTCCGGAGCTGTTAGAGGAAGGAACGGGTTTCAGAAGGCACTCGAAATCGGCGTATATGATTTTGGGGTGAACATTTCTTCTATTGAAAGCTTCAAACTTCAAAATGTTTTCGACTGGTTTTAAGAATTTGAGCGCTTGAGGTGACGGCTTGGTTCTTGTACAGTCCAGTTTGTGTTTGTCTCTCAGCGATGTCTTTCGATACGCGGCGAAACAATTTCCACAGTAATATTTCGGGTTGCTTCCCGATCCCTGGTGTCGGAGAAATTGGTCACAATCCACGATGGCCCAGTAGTGAAAATTTGTCGACTCGTTGTTAATTAAAAGAAGATATACGGATTGGCCTTTCAAATTCGTGCTCACACGAAGGGGATGCAAGCCATTCTCTTTGGTATAAGCAATCACATTGATCGATAAATCTTTGTTGGCCATCTCGAATGCGTCAATGTGATCCAGCTGCGTTGGAAAGTCCAGCAGCGAACAATCTACCGTGAAATTTTGAACATTGACTACACACTTCCACTTCTTTTTTTAATTTTGCTGGCAGAGGAATGTAAGAGCCCGGTCTGAGCGGTTCGATTTTTGCTACTCGGATTGTGAGTTCGTAGGACCGATTTATCACCCAACCACTCTCTCTTTCGGCGAATTCGTCGATGGAACGTTGGATTTTAGCATAAGCTGCGTCCAGTAACTTGGGAATATCTAATGGATTATAGATTGGGGAGTAGCGGGACTGAAATCCAGTTGGTATTTCTTGGCCATTTCGAACAAAACTCACTCCTAAACCAATTTGAGCTCTGCAAGTCACCAATTGCCGGAGACATTCATCAACATTAAAATGTACAACGGGTCTACAGCTTGCACAGCTTTCTTGTACTTTCTGTGTTCGAGTCCGTGCTCACAGAGGATGGGATCGTCAATACAGAACGACTCTCTCGAAGCAATCGCACTCGGGTGGATAACTATTCCTATGTATCTCTGCGAGGTGTTATATCAATCTTTCTCGGGTAGGAAACGTTTGGGCGCAGTAAACGCAGGTAAAGTTTGTTTTTTCCATGGCTCCAACTGAATGATTCTGTTTAATAATATAAATAACATGAACAGTAATAATTTCAACGTCCTGGTCTCAGTTTAATAATATAAATAAAAAGAGGAAAAATTTGGTATTTTTGTTGTTATTTTCCTAGAACAACTGGCTTTTCGTCGAGCCAACTGTCGAAGCGCTCGTCGTAGCCTTTCCACCTGACGAGGTAACGAGATTTCCCTCCCACTTTTTTAGTCTTCATAATCTCTTCGACTAAAAACAGATCTGGCACGTTAGTTTTCTGCAACTCTTGCTCGTAAAAAGTGGCTTCTATTTTACTACCCAGTTGGTCGACCAACCTGTAGCAAGTCGGT
>JAHWFP010141823.1:11177-26671 GCA_023313725.1 Lithobius niger | reverse complement strand
TTTTTCAAGCCTCTTTTCAACACTCTTTCAATCCTATTCATAGTTACATATATTTTTCATCCTTTCGACAACCCAAACATCACATACTCTTTTTTACGCTCGTAGCATGAGCATACCCATTATGTATAATCAAAACTGTATGAGTCTCCTACATCTCGTCACAACCATGTTGTCCCCTTGTAGAACGTGAATGTCCAAAAAAATCAACACATTCTCTTTCTTTAACTACGCACATTTGCAGACTATCCAACTTGTGCAAGAAAAATATAGCAATGCATGAACACAATTAAATCGGGAGGCCAACAGTCCACCTCGCACCGGCACATGCTTTACGAATGTCCAGCTTTTCTGCCCATATCGGGACCAATCAAGGACAAGGCTAACTGCAATGCAGCATGTCACAGAATGCGCCGACATTGTAACATTCTTGACAATTGGCGCACTGTGTGACAAGCTGCATTGCAGTTAGCTTTATCCTTGATTATGATAACCACGTTGACAGAAAATCTTGACTTCTTGATTCGTCTTGGAATCATGTTGGGGATGCAATAAAACACGAGGCTGACCCTCCAGCTCACATGGGCACACACTTTACGTAAGTCCAGATTTTCTATCCATAAAGGGAACATTATCAGGGCAAGGCTAACTGCAATGCAGCAAATCACAAAATACACTAACAGTTGTGACAACTGGCACATTTTGTGGCACGCTGCATTGCATTGTCTTACTCGTAATAATGATCCCCAGAAGAACAGAAAATCTTTAATTCTTGAATTTTCTTGGAATCAGGTTTGAGATGCAATAAAAACAAGAGTCTGACACTCCAGCACGCAGATTTACACATAGTGTTTGCCCGTGCAAGCTGGAGTGTCGACCTTTTGTTCTTATTGCATCCCAAACTGGATTCCAA
The DNA here is from genome assembly GCA_023313725.1 of Lithobius niger. Taxonomy (NCBI): domain Eukaryota; kingdom Metazoa; phylum Arthropoda; class Chilopoda; order Lithobiomorpha; family Lithobiidae; genus Lithobius; species Lithobius niger. The sequence goes on along the minus strand of JAHWFP010141823.1, from coordinate 25,761 downwards.
GACAAACGCCATCTTTTAATGACCACCATCTTGACTGTTTGACGGATTTGCTGCTCTCTTACTAATATCCTAGTCATCTTTTACTAACATCGTAGTTTTAACGTGTGAGTCGTTACCATTCGAGCAAAGCTCCCTGAAGACAAGACGGAAATGTCAACTAATTAGTAAAGGTGTACTCTAAGGTTCACCTCAGTCTCCCATGTTAAAGCCGAAATTTCGATGCATAATTTCACCGCCGTCTTCAAAATTTTCTACTCTTATTTGGTATGTGAACTTTGACGGACTTGGCCAACAAGTGTACCACATTTTATTAATTTTCGATGTGTCACATTGCAGATGTGGACTTAAGTTGGAATCGTGAGTTTCACTTTTGTCGTATATGATGGGGGTGATCTTTTTGTGGCACGTTTATACAGTTCACTCTACAGACTAAACCATTTGCCGTAAAAAGCTGGTTCTTAGCTCATTTGAAAGATCTACTTCTGGAGATGTGCCCTTTATAGAAACATAAATTTCAATTGATCGTCTCGTCCCGGAGTTATGGGGCCCTGAACTATCCGTTTTATTGTTTTATATTGTTTTAAACATTGTTTTTATGCAACAATGCCAATGAACAAACGCCAAACGGAAAGCGTAAGCAAATGCCAACAATGCTGATGAGCCAACAATTTACCCACGCGTGAAGAGAAAGCATTATTCTTATTACGAATCGATTTACATGATTTCACGTAATTCATCCGTGTTAAAGGTAAAGTGTCCGTTTCCCATTTGGCTTGCCGTCCTATATTACGGAAAAAAAACATTAGAGCTCGAATTCCCATACTCACGGCCCAAAAGGTACACGAATAAAAACGGATTAGATTTCACTCGAACGCAACGAACTATAATTTGAACTATAATTTGTGTTCATTTTGTGTTTGCATTTTTATCTTTCAATTTGCAGCGTTTTGCTGTTTATGGCGTCTATTTTGTGTGTGTTTGTGGGTTTACGTTTTGCGAATTAGAGTTCAAATTATAGTTCGTTGCATTCGAGTGAACTCTAATCCGTTTTTATTCGTGTCCCTTCAGGGCTGTGAGTATGGGGATACGATCTCTAATGTGCTCAGTTAATTTGTTGGCTTTTCCCTTCTATTTTATATGTGTCCAGCACTGTCCACTGTCCACCGATTTTTGTTTTCGAAAAAACGGAACATTAGAAATGGATACTTATGTTTAGGTTCCGCCGAAGGTTTGTTCCATGATTATTATTTGATGGCAACACATTAGCGTATTTCTGGATTTAGCATGCGTCATCTCGATGAGTAGTTGATTCTGGATTGTTTCAGTATCGTGGCAACAATCGCGGAACTACGGTTTACAACTTGAAGATTTAAGGAAAAATCAAGACCATTTAATTTTGGTTCTCCACAAGGAGCTAGCTAACTGAAACAACGACAATGTTAGTTTTCTGGTGCCCAACCATCGTTGATCTTGTTCGAGTAAGCTATAATCCGATATTGTGCGCCTCGCCTATTGTTACCCTATTGTTACATGTTGCAGCATTGAAACATTTTGACATTGTTAACCACTCCGCCGCCGCCTCCGCCTCCCCCTCCTGTCCAATTTTCTGAAATTCTCGTGCGCAAACGAACTCTAATAAGCTAATAGAGATAAATACGGACAAAGCCGCTGATAGATTGCTCCGTATAAACCAACTTCCAAAAGAAAGAATTGCACTGAATGAGCGAGCGAAGCGAGCGAAATTCCATACTTTTGCAACGAGTGCAGACAACTAGCTTGGTATGTCAAAGTATCACGAAGTAGAAAACAAAAACGAGCTCGTTTGATGTTTAAGGTAAGGTTTAACTGATCCGAAGTCAAAACAGCAAAATAACAAAAATAAACTTTCCAGTAAGGTTTCACATACCACAGTGTTCCTGTACTGTTTAGTCCACATGAAACCTTACTGCTGTATTCAACCATTAGACACGTAAATAAAAGCAAAACCATATCCCAACTTTCAAAATTGTTGTAAGAAGAATATAGCACATAATGTAAATAATAATAATAATAGAAGGTGTCGGCCAATAAGCTAATAGCTTGTTATTAGGCCCAAGCGGCAGATGTTAAGTGGAAGGTTTTACCACCATCAGGAACAGTTGTTTTTTGCCGCATTAGGGAGGAAACCGGAGTAGCCAGAGGAAACCCTCGTACAACGGGCGGGAAACAACCGGAGAAAAACCCGTACATATACACTTCCCTTCCCAGGATCGAACCCGGGTCGGTACGAAGCTAGAGATTTACAGCTGGGACCAAGACGCCTATCGAATCTGACGCCCCAGTGCTCGCAGCTATCCGTGTAGTAGTAGGCTAAACACTCGCCTACTTTCAGGTCTAAATTTTTCATCATTATTCTAGTTCGTCCGTCTCCCTTGTGTTCATCCTATTGATACATACACCAGTTTTTTTTTAAGTTTCATATTCAAGACTTCAGGACTGGTAATTCATTTTTATTTTCAACGATATTTCCAGGATTTCAAGGAGTCGCACGAACCCTGAATTAGTTAATCTGTAGGTCTGTATTAAGCACACTAAAAGTATAGTTTTTACGATTTTTCAGCGATGTCCTTTAGCCAAGTAGAATGAACCAATTAGACAGTTCGTGTTTTAAAGTAAAAACTGTAATAACATGTGAATACAACAGTAAAGTTTCACGTCGACTAAACAGTACAGGAACTCTGTGGTATGTGAGACCTTACATGAAAGTTTATTTGTGTTACTTTGCTGTTTTGACTTCGGATCAGTTAAACCTTACATTAAACATCAAACGAGCTCGTTTTTGTTTTCAAATTTTTTAAGGTGTGAATGCTGGACGATTGGATTGACAAGTGGCTCCATCTGTTGAACCCAAGAGCCAAATTTGAAAATTTGGCAAACCTTCCAAAGTATATTAAAAGATGGTGATGCACAGTAATTTGATGTTATCTGAGCATCGATGAAACACCTTGGACGGATTTGTGTTAATGCACTACCTGACACTGCAATGGCCACCACAAAGTTAGCAATCACAGAGTCATCATTGGCTAGACGTCCAATGCCTCATTTTTCAACGAAACTTTTCGCTTCATTTCCTGGATTTGCGGCCCACGCCAATTCTATGGAATGAAGGAAATTCCAGAAGAATCTGCTAAATTCAGATCGCCACCGGATAAAAATCCCCAAGTTTGACGCGAACATTTGGTTGTTGGATCGAAGGGTAGTTCTTGAAGAACTAGAGTTTCCCATCGTTTGGATTTATGAAGTGTCTGTAGGAGGGTGAGAGGATAAGTGGCTATATGATATTTTAACTACAAATTATGGTGTATTTTTTCCCTCCCTTATGTCCCGTTAACAGAGTAATCGTGTTGTTAGATTTTAAGTAAAAGTTCTTAATTTCTTTTCCCCGCTTTTCATCCAGTATGTAAATTCACTCCGAACGGAAGAATAGCATGTCAGAAGTGACAATTTCAGCATCTGCTATGTGAATATATCGACATAATTCGACGGATGCGTTCTTTGTTTAAATCACACGTTGATCAATTCAGGTAGTTTTAAAATTTTAAAATTTTAAATCTAACTGAATTGATCAATGCGGTATTCGAATAAAGAACGCATCGGTCGCATCTGCTATTGGCAGGATGGCATCCTTTTCAGTCCAACCCTATCTGATTATTCGAAAAGGGGTTTAACATGTAAGGCAAATGGACGCAGGAGAGAGGAGGGTTAATGTGGCTGAATGGAATCGTTTCCACCAGAAAAGCAATAAGAAACAAGCTATTAATTAAATAAAAGAAAACCACTGTAGAGGTCCCAAAGGTTTGCAGGGCAAAGGGCACCGTTGCCATGACACCATGGAAATTTGACCAGTACCTGTCCTCCAAAAACTTGAAACTGAATAATAACAAACAGACAATTAAAATTATTAACGACCACTGACTTTCACTGATTTGTTCTCCCAACTCGTCCAATTCCTCTTGAAGTGATTTTTCCATTGATTCGATTTTGTCTTTTACAAGGTTGATTTTATCCAAGAGCTCTTGCAAATCTGGAGAATCCGGAGGAGGTTTTCGCTCGCAAACAACCACAAGTTTCTGGTTGCAATATCCTCTCAGCCACTTTCCCCTAAATATAAACCCCGCTTCCATTCGAACACATCTTCCTGTGCTTTGGTTCAACGAGACTCTTGCCCAATTGGTGAAATTCAATTTTGTCCCATCATTCCACTGGAACTCCTTGCCCACCATCTTTAATCCCAGCCAAACAGGTTGGAAGGCAGTGTCTGCATGTTCAAAACGCCAAAGATCGAGAAATTTCTGTTTTTCACTTGTTTTTGCAGTAACCACTTTCCCGCCTTCTGACGTGCACGCTTTATCAGCCTCGTCTGCAGTATACAAGTTGTGTAGTAATTTGACGCAATCTCCGCCAGGAGAAGCATCCCAGTCCTGGCAACTTCCCGATTGTTGATCTTGGCGCCGTTGTGGAAGTTTACTCAGTGATTGTTCAGGATTCTTACCTAAAGAAAAAAAATATCAAACAAATGTCCATCTACTGAGGGTTTCATCCGAATGGCCCCAGGGGGAATGGGGGAATATCTCCCAACATATGCTACATTCGTCAAATATGGTTATATGATGTAATGTTAAGATGCTAGAGACAGTCCAATGGTGCAACCTGAGATGACGTTGAGTCCATTTTTCAACGTCATAAAACTACTAACTCCATACGTATTGACAATAGACACATAATTCGAATTGCAAAGTTGCAGAGGTCGGGAAATGAAAGTCAGTAAAGAAAACAGAATAGCAATCGATCATAATGTTAAGGAGGAAAGGTAACGTTAAGCAGGCGTCCAACCCCTGGAATGGCAGACTTAACAGGGAACCAAGTTGAGAGCGCTTGGTTTAGCAGTAAAGCTAGACTGCTGTAGTGAAACGCATGCGTAGACCCAAGCACAAGGATATTTGTTCTCTGGAGGTAAACATTTAGCGTTGGTCTGTGTATCTTTTGTGTCATCAGATTGGAACTCAGTGAAGTACCCAAGGGTTGGAATGCTTGCTTTATTTTACTTTATCTCCTTAACATCTTGATCAATTTTCATTCGGTTTTCTTTATCCCATTCATTTCTCGATCTCTACATGTTTGCTATTCGAACTATGTTTCTATTCTTCATACGTACGGAGATCGTAGTTTGGTGACCTTGAACAATGGACTCAAGGTCATCCTTAACATGGTATCATATAACTATATAATTATGACATATGTCACATACCTTTGGATATATTCTCCTGCTCCCGTTGGGGCCGTTCAGATGAAACATCCTGTATAATAATGATAATAATAATAATAATAACTTTATTAAAATTACAATTACAAATTGCAATCCTCGATGCTTTTTTGCAAAGCTTGTGTGAGACATATTACAATACATTCAGTACATGTTTAAATTACTACATCTGATGCCCTCATTGGCAACACTGTTACATATATACATACATTATTTTGCATCAACTTACTTTATCATTACGATTTAATAAGTCATTGTGTATGTTTTATCTTACCTTAATAGTGATTTTTAATAATGTAGGTTTTTAAATTTGTATTAAATTCATTCAAATTTGCATAATTTAACATGTTTTCTGGAAGTTTATCAAATAGTTCTGGTATACATCACGTCCAATATATATGTATGGTCCTTAAGCATTCCTTAGTTTTTTTAGGGGGGGGGGGGGCGGAGGGGCTTATTATTTTTCGTAAACAGTTTAGATAGTTAAGTTGGCTTTCGCTATGAAATTCATTACTTAGCTTCCATTAGTAGTGATTGTGTATAAATTAACTTTATTGCTTGTCTGTTGTTGATGGAGTTAGGTTAGTTCAGTTACGTCTGATTAAACGGATATTTTCTGTACGCAGTTGGGTTGCATGGGCTTCTACGTAGCGGATTTTGCTGAACTGTTTTCGAAAAAAATTTGCGGGCGAGGGGGGGAGGGCAACACGAGCGTCTCATGAACTAAACGTCTCGGTTTCAGTCCTACCATCGTCCCACCCCTAACTGTGCATTCCAGAAGAGAAGGGCCTCAGACACACACTCGTGCTCATGTCGATTGCAGTACCTATAAGATCACAAATATTCCTAGGCACAATATCCCAGTCCATCTCGAGATAACCCTAGCAATTGAAAAGGAGGGACATTTTCCCCTTTTTTCCCTTAGGCATGTCGTGCGAGGGGGACCAGGAGGAGGATTCTGGAGTTTGAGCCCTTACATAGCAATTCAACTTTATGAGAATTGTTGCGGTTTGGGGTGAGAGTTTTGATTAATTAATTTCTGCTGGTTGGAAACGATATGATTAGAATGCTTATGAGAATGGTCAAACAGAAGACCCACCAGCACACAACCACTCAACCCTGAAGACAAATCTTTAAAACAATCTATTCCAACGATTCACAAACTAGGAATTTCCAGTTTTTCTTGCTATGGAGCCTTGGCATGAATACCTGTGGCTTATACACTCTTCTCATTTCAAAGCCTGCATTTTCAGGAAGGAGAACGGGGGTCCTCTACTTTTTTTCGCACGGGCTGAGTTCCGTTTTTTGAAATTGTTTTGACTTGTTTTAATCGATTGGACGGGCCATTTGCTTGCTGTCCATTTCTATGAAACTGTAATGTGTTTCATTGGCCAGAGCAAGTTGCTGGAATTATGTTGTCTGCTTGATAATAAAGCACGCTAGATTCGAAACGTTGTTATGTATGCAATTCTTGTGTACATTTATTGGCTTAACACTAAAATAGTTAGTTTAATAGGTTTTAGCATTTGATTCCTGGTGTTAACACACCAACGCGTTTGGTATGTTAACGACATCAAGCACCAAGACAAAAAACATCTACAAGGTTAAGTCAGAACCAGACGCTGAATCCTAAGAAATCCTATCGTGTCAAGCCGATGAGTGTGCACAAAAATTACGAAAATTGCAATGTTTCGAATCTGTCGTGCTTCGTTATCAAACAAACGATATAAAAATCCAGCAATTTTCTGAGGTCAATAAAACACATTAAAATTTCCGCAGAAATGGACAGCAAACAAGGCATATCAAATCAACTAAAACAAGTAAAGCACGGGTAGCTGCGAGCACTGGGGCGTCAGATTCGATAGGCGTCTCGGTCCCAGCTGTACATCTCTGGCTTCTTACAGACCCGGGTTCGATCCTGGTGAAGGGAAGTGTATATGTACAGGTTTTTCTCCGGTTGTTTCCCGCCCGTTGCACGAGGGTTTCCTCCGGGTACTCCGGTTTCCTCCCTCCTGCGGCAAAAACAACTGACACGATGGTGGTGGTTCCTTCCACTTAACATCTGCCGCATGGGCCTTCAAAAAGCTCTAAGCTTATTGGCCGACAACTTCTATTCTATTCTATTCTAAGTTAAAACAGTTTTAAAGATTGGACCTAAGCCCGTGTAGAAATTAGAAGTAGGGGACCCCGACCTCCTTCCTGAAAATTTAGCCTTGGAAAAGAGATGAATGCGTATGTCCTAGCAATTTATCCAAGTTTCCCTCACAAGAAAAATTGGAAATTCCTAGTTTGTGAATCGGGGGAATGGATTGTCTTACAGATTTGTCTTCATGCCTAAGTGGTTGTGTACTGGTGGTGCTTGTGTTTGACAATTTTCTTTGTAAGCGTATTAATAATGTCGTTCCAACCAGCAGAAAATAATTAATAAAAACTCCCACTACCAAGTGCAGCAATTCGCAAAAAAGTTCCGAACAATGCAACCCCACTATGACCGGATGAAGGAAGAACGCCAGAATGGATGGGAATTTCAGGGTTTATTCCAGGGCCACACGGTCTGTCCTAAGGAAATGTTGTCCAGTGGTTCAAGGATGTTCTAGTCGGGGCATCTAGCAGAGCGGCACACTTCAGGAAGAGTTGTAGCTGGTTAGGGGACTAGCTCCCAGAGTGAGGGTGAAGGGGGCTGCTGAGCTTTAAGTAGCTAGAGCTGCAGCCAGTACCCACCAAAGGTGGACAAGGTACTTCCTGTAGTATATTCTGGTATCCCATGAGCCATCTCTGCTAGCAGCTAGAGCCCTAGGAACAGGTAAGGCCCAGACCATCCTGACCACTGATCTCCAGGGACTGGTGCATGCATCAGAGTACACAGTATAACAGGAATACATAAATAAAGATACAGAGTATACAGATTACATAACATGGAGCCACAGCATCATGGTAAAGAGGCCAACTAAATCCCTACCTTAAGGTATAGGAGGAAGCTGTGGAAATCATCGTTGCAGAGTTCCAATCCCAAAAAGAAGCACCCTAGCTTCGTAAAGGTAAGTTTAAATTATTCGTAAAGTCAATTAAAACATTCACGCATTAATCAAAGTTCTCAGAAATTATTTTAAAATATTACCAACAACAACTTAAAATTAAGGTTGGTATGAGGACGTTTAAACTTGTCATCTGATACTAATTTAATCGTTTGACTGTTCCAGCTGGTAGAATTTACCTACTGGCAACAGTAAGGCTTTGAGCGTCAAAATTCAGACATTATACCCTTAAAAACCCGCTACGCAACCTTAATTACATGAACATTTTCACGAAAATTATGCAGAAGCAAAAACTATTTTCAATATTTAAAATACATCACAAGCAATCAGTGCGAAAACTATCAAAGAAATAATAATTCAGTGCCTGAAGCACGAAAATACACTTGAAAACTGTAGCCATTGATTACTAGTTACCAATAAAATCAGTTAAAAAATAATTTACTTCAAAATCTTAATAGTCGAAAATTGGTTGTTAAATATTGGTAACAACGTGTGTCAAAACTGACCAACACGGTAACTCGGGTGCTAAGTTCAACTCGAAAAAAAGCTTTGAATTTTTAGACTCAAGTACTGTTTCAGAAATAAACAACATCAGCTGATCGGTTCATGAGCTAAAGTAACAAATTCATAAAATAAAATGTTGGATGACCTTGAATATTACCTCCGAGGTCATTTTGGATATCGTCATCAAATTCTATAGAAACATGTTGTTCTCTTCAACCTATATCTAGGTCTTAACGGTTTAAAACACTTAAGGGACTGGACATTCTAACAGGAAAAAACCGCCAAAGATTCACCAAAGATAAGCAGAATATGCAAAACGAATGCAGTTTTTTTAAAAATCAACCGTAGTAGTACGACCTTTCCATTAAACTAAATCAGTTGTATGTGGCTATTTTACAGATTATGCAAATTAAAATCAATCATACCCCTTTTTCTGAAAGCAAAAAGTTGCTGATAGAAGAACATGGCGCCATTTTTGCAATTCGATTCGGCCGCGTTTGGAATCTAAGCATTTCGTACTTCTAGTGTCAAAATTTACTACCAGATGGCAGCACCAATCAAGGACAAGAGTCGTAGCTTCGAAGGAAACAAAAAACGAAGCCCGTAGTAGTACGGGCTGATTTCACTGCATAGCTGAAAGTCTGCCCGCATTAATGAGGGCATAGTCCTTTAAGTGAGTTTCACATGCCCGTTTTTATTACGGGCATAGTCCCTTGTGTCAACTGGACAGGGCTGCTGAGACATGCTGTATAACTCCCAATGAAATGGGCTTCATTTCGGATTTCGAAAACACAAGAGTTCCACCTGCGTACACTTTTGTTTCATTGACATTTTGGCACTGTTTTCTTCTCTCAGCCAAGAGTTTGTTTTGGAATATATTGCTGAAAATTAACGCATGACCCCTTCCGCCTAGCACGCCTGGGATGGGACAATTGAACAATTCATTAACGCTATCAAAATTATCGTTCATGTCACCACCTTAATTCATTACTTTAAATAATTGATTGCAAACTGTTTAACGGGATCCCTATGGGTAACCCTGCTCCTTTGTTTCTGGCATATATTGCTTTAAATAAACCCGAGACCACTTTAATTGAAGAATTTCAAGCAACCAAATACGCCGACGCTAGTCCATGATTTTTCCATGGTTCAATTTCTGAAAGTGTAAAAGTTGCAGTTCCTGAACTCGCATCACATTTTCCTTACTTATACAACATGGAGGACGCCAAAAATAATGCTATCCCCTTCCTAGATGTTATGCTTATTATTAAACCATAATATCAGTCGAGTTCCCCCATCACAGAAAACTCATGTCCAACACCAGGAGAGCCATCTAAATTACTTCATTTGTAGACCCATTGTACAAAAATAATGTAGTTATTAACGAAGTTATTTATCGTTTCTGCGCCCAATACAGGTAAAACATTCTTATTAAAGGAAATTGTGACCAACTTGCAGAAATACATTGAACATGGCTTCCGCTTTATCTCGTATCATAACTGGTCGATCAAAAACTTTTTTTTAACAAAATACAAAAAACATAAACCACAAAACTTCAAAATCTGTTTTGATTGCCTACGCGAATTCGTAAAAACGTAATAAAAATTAGGATGTAACGAACAAATACAGTGTTTTACGACTTCTGTTACGAATTTTCTAACGATCAGTTATAAACGATTTGCGAAAAAATGCTTGGCTGGAGAGACACTGATACAAGTTTCAGAGTCTAATAATAAACCTTCGATAAAAAAAAAAGATAATCAATAGCTTATTATAAACTTTGTATTCTCCAGAATATTTTTATCGCACCATTAGTTGACAATATCAATACCAAGACTGTCAGAACTAGAAGGATCATTTTTGTTTTTTTGATTTGTCTTTAGCTGCTGCAAGTAAATTCTTCACGCCGTTACATCGCAACGCTGTACGTCAATACAGATTAGTTATTGAAGCCGCCGAAGCTTCATTCTTTAATGTTAGGTAATATTACATCATAAACTGATACACGCTATAGAAACGGTCAGCAATACATTTTGCAAAATAGTAAGTAGAGTAACCAGGCATAAGAGCAGTCTCTAACGAAGAATATATTGGATAGAAAATATTTTTGTAATATCAAGAAAATCAGAAAAAAAGCTGCAAGTCCTGACGGCTTTCTGTTGAATTTCAGAAGAAATCTACCAACAGTCTATTGCCCGTTTACTGATGAAAATTATTTAAAATCATCTAGCAGCTTACGAGTGAATAAGACCCCAAACAAAACTTGTTAAGAATTCCCGCCAAGCTTTTTGGCCGTTTGAAGTGGTGATATCAAAGGCCAAGCTCTTTCGCCAAGCTAATCCCACTGAGTTACAGTTCAAAGGTTAAAGAAAATATTTGAAAATTGCTTTCTGCGCATTTTTTTAAGTATTTATTTAACGTTTGAAGTCTTCGTAGGTGGGATTAGCTTGAGGAAAGATGTTGGCGTTTATAACACAACTTCACACGGCTAAAAGCTTGGCGGGAATCCTTAACAAGGTTTGTTTTAGGGTATATAGCACATCTTTGGTCCAAACTGATGAAATTTTTTTTTATTCTTAGCAATTGTGAGATGGAAAAGGCCATCTATTTTCGTGGTCCAATTTTTTTTGGCTTTCGTTCCATTTTGAAGGACAGCATTTACCTTTTTTTCATGTGATTAGAATTTATTATTAGTGCTGCAGTGTCTGAAACCTTGCAAGAAAGTTTGTGTTCCTTTGCTGTTTTGACTTCGGATCAGTTAAACCTTTCCTCGAGCAACAAATGAGTTCTTCATTGTTTCCAATTCTGCTACTTTGGCGTACAATGCAGTTTAGATTTGCTGTTCTATTGCTTAGTATATTTATCAATTATATATATCGGTTTGCATGAAAGTTAAACAGTGGTATGGTGTTACCTTATAGTTGTAAGGATTTATTTTCTGCCAACATACCTTTAACATTTTTCCAACTACAAACTTATTAGTAACCAGCCACGTTATTCGCTTCGTTTACTCTGCTGGTGTCGATCCATGCTTTATCTTATCCGATTTCCAGAACTTCGCAAATCAATCAGTTTACTATGACGCAAGTTAGTAGCGGGTTTGCTCACAATTCGTTCATCTCATTCGTTAGAATATCAGAAGTTAATACTGATCAGAAGTTCATATACAGTCAAAATTGTTTCTGTTACGTTGAAAAAGGTTTATTAAACAAAGAATTAGCTCGCTCAATCCGCGCACCTCTATACTTCAGAAACGCGCATGTTTGAGAACTTTTTAATACAGGTTGACACCAACAGATGAAGACAACCAGATTTGCGCTCCGTAAGTTAGCTGCTGATACTAAGTAAGATGCAAAATATGTCTAGTACAGCGGCTAAGGAGCAAAAGTATGCACTTCGTGCTAAAAGCATCAAACTCGGGGATATGTTAACCCTTTCAGGTCCGCCGTAGCAAAATGATAACAGCTGCAAGATGATGGAGCAGAAACTGAGTCCCAACTACCATTGTCAGCTTTGTAAGGGGTCCCCGGGGACCCCGAGCAAAGCGAGCAGCAACAGCCCCGTGGTCAGCGTCCCGGCCTCCAAACCAAGTGAACGGTTATCGGTAAAGTGCTCGCCGAAAATTGCTCCCCGGAAAATTGCTCACGCACAATTGCTTGCCAAGAAAATTGCTCGCATGAAATTTGATAGCCGGAAAAATTGCTCGTCCGAAAATTGACCGTGCGGTTAATTGCTCGCCACATTTAATTTATTTATATTTTTTATTTTTTTTAACAGTTATTAGTTTCTTAACAGTAATTTTTGCAGTTTTTTCATGTATTTGAGTGGCATAAAATCAAGTTACAGCGACAAAAATAGGCCTAAGTGAAGCGCAATTTAATTATCTTTCATTTGGTCCTACTCCCATTTTTGGAGGTGCCTTGGTTCACACACGCACTGTTTTGTGTTCCCTACATAAATCCGTTCACATAAGTGCAGTCAAGTACAATATGTGTTTAAGTTCATTAAAAATGAAAATAGCTCATTCCCCCTCCCCTCCCCTCACGTGTGAAAATAATTTTTTTTTTTTTACATTTTTTTATGGTGCACCTTACAGCTACTTCCGAGCACCTTGTTGCTAATTCGTACTCATAGCAAATGTCAGCGCCCATGAACGTCAACACAACAAGACAACACTGCTCGAATAAGACAAACTAGGATAACGATGCCACTTCAGTTTATTCTTAGTGAAAAGGGGAAAGAAATGCTTGTGGATTCCGGACATTTGTACATCAAAGATAAGGCAACCGATGTAAAAATATTCTGGAAATGTGATCAAGCACGCAAGTGTAGGTGTCGTGCACGAATCTACACAGATGGAGATAACATTGTGGCCCGTGTTGGCGATCACAATCATGCTGGAGATGCTACACGGGTACAAGCAGCTAAGGTTATCCAGGATGCAAAGGCTCGCGCAAGGAGCAGTCAAGATGGAGGACACAGAATAGTCACTGATTCTTAGATCGCATTACCGCAAGCAATTGCGACACACATCCAACGAAGCGTTCAAAAGAACAATTCGCAATGTGAGAAGCAGGGCCAGGGGCATGACTGCTAATCCTGAACAGTTTCTTATGTATGACAGCAATGACGGAAATAACCGTATACTGATATATTCTACACAGCGGAAAATGCAGTTATTAACTAGGTCACCTGACTGGTCCGCGGATGGCACACTCAAGACAGACAGTTCCACCGTTATTCCAACAGTTATACACAATTCACTGCATTGTTAACTACGCTGTCATACCAGTCGTATTTGCTCTTTTGCCTAATAAAAATGAAGACTTATAACAGGCTTTTGACCGAATTGATAAACTAGCAACCAGCTCTTCAACCACCCTCCATCATGACTGATTTTGAACTAGCAGCAATAAACGCATTTCGCAATAAGTTTCCAGAGGTTTCCCAAAGAGGGTGTTTTTTTCACGTTTCGCAATGTATATACCGCAAGGTTCAAGCTTGCAACAACGTTATGAAAATGAAGCAGACTTTGCTTTGCAAGTACGCATGCTTGCAGCATTGTCATTCGTCCTATTCCTGAAATTATCGCCAGTTTTGAAGAATTATGCGACACACATGTATTTCCAGCAGAGTTACAACCTGTCTTGGATTACTTTGAGGTCGTGTGGATCGGAAGTCCAAATCGCCGTCGTCATCGACCGCCACAGTTTCCTCATGCCCTGTGGAATAGCTACGATACAGTTTAGGATGGCCTTCCTAAAACCAATAATTCGTTTGTAGGCTGGCATCGTTCCTTTGCAGAATTGATTGGAGGTTACCATTCGACGATACGGAAATTTTTTAAGGCTCTAAAAGATGAATAGTGTACCAAAAAAGGGAAAATCGAGCAGTGCATTACGGGTAATGAGCCGCCTACTCAGAGACTGTGCGAAACGCATTGAACGTATAGTTGCTGACTCCGGGAACAGAAACTATTAGATTACTTGCGAGGTATATCACACAATTTTACATTTTAAGAGATAAGGCACGTGAGCATGCCTTGATATTATTGTTTTTTTTTTTTCTAAAGTGGGGAACCATTTTACTCAGTGTGTACTTGAAAAACAAAGTCCTTTTTTTATCGTATTTGCAAACGGGGGGAGGGGGGAATAAGCTATTTTCTTTTTAATGAACTTTAACACATCCTGCACTTGACTGCATTTATGTTAACGGATTTAAGTACCGAACATTTTTACTCAAT
>JAHWFP010141823.1:0-11167 GCA_023313725.1 Lithobius niger | reverse complement strand
GCATTTATGTTAACGGATTTAAGTACCGAACATTTTTACTCAATGTGTACATGAAAAAAAAATGCGTGTGTGCGTGTACCTCTACTCCTCTTGAACCAAGGCACCTCCAAAGATAGGAGTAGGACCAAATGAACGATAATTAAATTGCGCTTCATTTAGGCCTGTTTTTGTCGCTGTAACTTGATTTTATGCCACTCAAAATACATGAAAAAACTGCAAAAATTACTATTGAAAAACTAATAACTGTTTTAAAAAATAAAAAATAAATAAATTAAATAAAAAAAAATGTGACGAGCAATTAACCGCACGGTCAATTTTTGGACGAGCAATTTTCCCGGCTATCAATTTTCATGCGAGCAATTTTCTTGGCGAGCAATTGTCCGTGAGCAATTTTCCGGCGAGCAATTTTCGGCGAGCAATTTCCCGGACACAAGGTGAACGCCGGTTTGAATCCCGCGACTGACCCAACAACCATATAGGACTTAATAGTAATTAATTTGGGCTTAAAAGGGTCAAAGAATGTCACCAAGATCATTTACTGATGTAGAACCACTTTGAGGACCGCCATTATAACCGCCATCTTGAAAAATGACGGCAATTTTTGGCGTTTTTTCTACTATATACCGGAATCTATGCATTTTTTGAAATCAAAATGTGTGACAAAGTTGTAGAATACTATATGTATGACATTTTATGTTGTATGTTTGAACGTCTAAAACTATAAATTAACGGAGGAATAAACAATTAACAGAGGTTCCTGTTATACTGATGATGGAAATTCTCCATTTTAAAGCATGCACATTGTTCTAAAGGCATCAAACTCGGGAATAGGTTTAAGGATGTTGGTATGATCGTTTACTGATGTAGAACACCTTGAGGGACGCCGTATTCCCCACCGTCTTGGAAAAATAATCTACTACCTATATTACAACAATTATGTGCTGTACAAGTGACACCCGATGTGACATGTCCTGTAGATAATGGTGCAGTTCCTGTTCGTTTTTTAAAACCCGTCCTGGAAGAGCAAATGCAAATACTCATATTCCGCCTTATATCACGTCAATAATGTAGCAGTGCAATCGTTTGGACCTAGTCAGGGACTGGTGCACAGAGAACAGTCTAAAACAGGAAACCAGGGAGCAAAGAGGCAAAGGTGTAAGGCCACCTTTAACCATTAGCACACCGATTTCGAAACACTAGGATGATTTCCTTCACGTTGGTAAAACCAAGGATGAATTTTTTCAAATGATGTCTGAATACATCATCACTCATCTACCAATGAATGACATAGCTTTCACAGTAAAGGACAGAGTACTATTATAAAGCTCAACCAGTTCAGATGTCAGTGGTGTATCTGCATACAATCATGAGGATGTTGGTGTACCTATATTATTACACGTTAGAGATACTGCAATGAAAGGACACAAGAAGGTACTTACACGTACAGTAGATACCGATATGTTGGTCATTGCTATTGTGGTGGTGGCTAATTTACCGCTAGAGGAGCTGTGTGTTATTATAGGAATCTTTACGCATGTACGATGCATTCCTGTACACAAAATTGCAACTACACTTGGCCCACATAAGTTATAATCTTTAACATTCTTCCATTCATTTACTGTAAGCAACTACCCCATATCGAATTTTTCTAGATTAGGCTTAAGACACATGACATGACAACCGAATATTTGCTTTAATGATACCAATTTACTTGTATTGGCACCACCATGATCTGCAACACTAACTCGATATCTTCTACAAGTAGTAAAGAGATACTACAGCAACATTTGATATAAATACATCATGATCATCGCTTAACCACCGTTCATCGTTCTAGGCAGAGTATACAGCTAATGCAACTCTTACTCTCTCAATACTAATATTTGTTTTCCAATAACTTCAAATTGTTTTCTAATATATTTGTTTTCTAATATATATAACTACACTCCTAGGGAGATAATTGCTAGTTGAACCAGTTACACCAAGAGAGTAGCAGGAGTTCCACTTGGAATTTTTCTGATCATTTCATGCTCTAAGACAAAATGTACTTTGCATATTTGGTTCGTAGGTAATGTTGATATATTGATTTGAAATTATTCATACCGTCCTAATAATATGTGGCGCCATCCAGTGGACTGTCAAATACTATTGCTATACTCTCTAACGTGTTGTGGTGGATAGTTCCAATTTTAACTCTAGGCCCTACTGAATCCATGATGTGAGCAAATCCTACAATGTCAAACGGGAAAGACAACATGGAAGCAAGTTCCTTTAATCCCTAATGTTTTTGTTTTTTACTTTCTACAGGGACAGGGAATTGTAATATACATAGATACATAGGGAGACAATTCAGCCAAAAGTTGTACATGAAATTGTTTATCACTCTATACCTAACGGAAAAATTACTTTCCCTTTTTTACCTCGTTTAATTTGTTAAGTACCTACCCTAGTTAATACTCGCTAACACGGAGTAAGGCAAAATAAATAGACATAAATATATGCAAATATAGGCCGAACTAAACTTGGCACCCTCTAGTAAACTGAAGAATAACTACTACCATGATATCTAGAGCGTAAGGGAAACAATTACCTCTGTTCAGTGTGTCCACCCTTGACAAGGATCACCTTTTGTAAGAAACAACTAAAGAAAAAGAAATAATAATTAACTTTCTTTTCAAATGCCAGATCGGAAAGAAAAATATTTCTACGAAATTTCTAGGATCATGTCAAAGAAGGGCATTTTAACTTTGCCCTTCTCTTCCCTAATGCACAGTTAATGGCGGTTAGAGGCCAGGATTGAACACAGAACCTTTGGCACATGAGACGGTCAAGCTAACCATCAAGCCACCCTGTAAGAAATGGTTGTAGTTTTAAAATGCTATCGTCTTTCTGTTGGTAATATTAATCTGGTGAATGCCAGTAACTGGGGTATTAGTCAGCGCTTTTATTTCTTCTACAACATGACTCGGAAACAAAGATACTTTTTACGATGTTGCGTAGTGTGCAGCGCTGTTAGTGGTTAAATCCGTAACCAGACAAAAGGAAATTTTGTGTGAAGCAACATGTTACTACATGCCTACAATAGTCAAAATTGCAGCAATCATATGGTAGGTGTTGCGTTTATCCATACATTTTGGCGTCTTTGGTACACCTTCCTGCAACGCCATGCAGCTGCGAAGAGGTAGTCTGTTTAGGGATTAAGTCATCACTCGTGTAACTTTGTCTTACGCGAGCGATTAGCATCCCCATTCCCCCACGCACTTCTTCAGCAGAGAAATCGACTGTGGCACCTTGTGTGTCAGACAGGTGACCGCAAAATGCTACATGGGAAGAGGGGGAGAGCTAGAGCGCTAGAGTTGTAACTTTCATTGAGAAATTTAAATCTAGAGAACAGAAAAATGTTTTGCGTGTTCAGTGCAAACTCGACCAAAAAAATTAACTACACAATTTTTTTCTGACTACTGCCAGATGTCAACAAAGCCAGTGGTGCACCGGGTGTGCCCTGTACCACCGGGCCAGAATGTGCCTGTTCAGGCACACTATTCTTCCCCCGCTCACTCCCTACCTGTTCAGGCACACTATTCTTCCCCCGCTCACTCCCTACCTGTTCATGCACACTATTCTTCCCCGCTCACTCCCTACGTTTTCAGGCACACTATTCTTCCCCCGCTCACTCCCTACCTGTTCAGGCACACTATTCTTCACCCACTCACTCCCTACCTGTTCAGGCACACTATTCTTCTCCCGCTCACTCCCTACCTGTTCAGGCACACTATTCTTACCCCGCTCACTCCCTACCTTCTCAGCGTTATAATCATATCAGTATTTGTTCAGTACTTCTTAGTTCAAAGCCTCTTTTCCTCCTTGTATACATTTTGACCTTTAGGTGATCACTGCGAAAACTAAACAGCTGCTAAAGTTGGCCAGAGCCTGCAGCCCGGGTACACCTCAGTAGTGCAGTGGGCAGTGCATTCGTCATAGTATGCAGGAAGCGTTCGGTTCAAGTCCCAGTCTGAGCAATTTTATTCTCACTATGTCACTGTTCGCTTATGCCAGAATGTTGACTACTCCATATTGCTTGTTGGTAATTTTTGTTAGAGCCGGTGGGGGGGGGGGTTATTCAGTGAGGTGTCATTTTCGTACTGGCCCCCACCCGGAAAATGAAGCCACCATGCCACTGATCTAGTCTGAAAATGACTAATGATTTTTTTGCCTCACTTTAGAAGTTATTTCTTTGCTTGGTAAAGACAAGATTATGTGTAACGTCACAAATTATTGACCACTTCCCCGTTTGTCCAAAACTGGCACACTCCCGTCAATACCTCGCGTAAAAGCAGATTTTTAGCACAAAAATCCACCAAGCTGAATCCTAGAAGTCGGAAAGCTGGAAGTCAGAGTTGGAACTTTTGAGATCAGGCACTCCCTGGCTTTGCACACTGCCTTTATGACAAGTTAGCAAGTATCATAGTAGTTTTTATGCATCAAACCTGGCATTCACTCACTCATGACACATTATTATTTCCTTTTGCATTCAAACTTTTGAATCTAAGATAACAGTGGAGCTGGGAGGCAAGACATGAGATTTCTTCTCCATTCGGCCTTGCATTAGGAAAGAACACTACTTGCTCGCTTAGTGCGTTTGCAAGGATCAGAGAAGACCGACTTGGTATGCCACTGAGCTAAAAAAAAAACCAGGGTGTATTAACTTTGGTACTCCGGTGTACAATGTTTGGTAATCCTCAGGTAATTCTACTGTGTAAGAAACTCAGAAAATCTGTGGTAATTCAGAAATATTCATGTAGTAATCCAATAATCCGAAGTATTCTATTTAGTAATCCATTAATACCGAATTATTCCATGCAATAATCCAATAACCGAAAATTCCGTGTAGTAATCCATTAATGCGACGTATTACTTGCAGAAATCCAATTAACTGAAATATTACACAAAGTAATCCTCCAATCCGCCACGTAACAGTGAATTCTGATATTTGCAAATATTTTTTTTCTGTTTATTTTAGCCGAAGATGCCCTTAGTTTAAGGAGTGTAAGGCCTACTACGTAAGTAAATCAATCACGAACCAAGGTTTTACTTTAGGTTGGTGATGTAATAAATTTCCTATGGCAGTCGTAACCACCGCATGGTCAACACCACTTTTATGTGTTGTTTTCACAGATCCAAGGGCGTAATTACTGAGGCATCTGGGGCAAAAAAGTTGGAAGGTCCCTTGCCCAAAGCGGATCCCAAGACTGGAGTCAAACAGCAAAAAGAAAAAAAAATGTCCTTGGATATTTGAGGAAAAATCTGAGGATAAAACTTCGACGGGGCTCCAAGAATCTATGAAGTGGTGAAAGATGGCAAGTAAAAGGTTCTTAGTTTTGTCTTGGCCAAAAAATGGCGGAGAGAACACGAATGAGCCTGTTTCGTGGGGCTCCAGATTGTGTGTTTACGTTCTTGCTCACCTCTTGATCCGAATCCATGCATACTGTGACAGTGACCCATTTGCCTTATCTGACGGCCATAATAGCTTATGCAAGCTAGATGATTGTTTTATTTTATTTAAATTGTTTCTGTAATGACAGAACACATGACAGAAACAAATAAAATAAAATTCCCCCACACCCGTTCTTCCCAAACCATTTTCAAGAAGAACAGGAAGCGGACCGAACCTACTTACCTCGCTATGGAAAGAATTACTAGGTCACATAACCGCACGCAGAGAGCACCAAAGATTCATTATTTTCTGATCACTCTGTGGCTGGGAGGGAAAGTACTTCGAATATTGGGCCTAATTTGGCCTTGCTAGGTATCTGCAGATTGACTGGTAAATATCTGCTAATTGAATTTATTTGTTTAATTACTTACGGCACCATCCTGTAGTGCCAACACACTAGTCTCTTGTCTCAAGAATGTAGGAGGAAAAATAGTGCTGAGCATATTTTGTTGCCTTCCAGTTTCGCAGTTTGATTTTGCAGTTTTTCAAAATTAGATAAACAATGTTGAAAATATTTCAAATCGTATGTGAATTAATAATAATTCAAAAAACCCTAAGAGTAAAGCAACACATCCGGTTTTTACTAAAGAGAGTAATGAAAGCAGAGCCAAATTGGCTGCCACCAAGTCCATGGTCTGAACCAAGAACACTCAAGCTTATCTGAGAAATACCAAGAAAAGGTGCCTTGATTTTGAAAAAAAATGTGCTACGATGCCCGGTCTTAAAACGTTGAAAGATATCGTTTTAAAGGAATCAAAAAAGTTACACTGAACAAATGTTTCCTATTTTTTTAAAAACCGTTTATATTCGGATAGTGAATTAAAGTATTTTCAAAATAAACTTTCTTATATTATTAATGGGGCTTTGAAGTTTAATAACGGAGTAATAATTTGTATACACGAACTTCTAACAGAAAAAAGCTCATTTCTGAATTGTCCACACCTTCTTAAAGATAAGATAAGATAAGAGTTTATTGTCATCAACGTGACAAAAGGAAACCAGGAAGGGAAAGCTATGTTCCACTTATACCTTCCTATATTATAATTGCATGCAAGTATATAAAAAAAAATAGGTTAAATTCAAAAATAACATAAAAATGTGCAGTCATATATAATAATAATAGGTGAAGTAGTAAAAAAAACGGGAAACGACCTTGCGAGGTTACAAATATCCAGTCTAAAAGTTGTAAGTAAAACAATGAAATGCATGAAACCGGTTTAGTGAAAGTTAAAAACTGAAGTGAAAAGTAAAACTAGAGCTATTTACAATTTTTAAAAAATGTATATAATAATAATAAAAAGTAAAGAGAAATTTCAAATACAACAATATAACTAATCAAAGATACATTTTAAAAATTTAGAAAGATTTACCTTTTTTAGGCCTCGTTTAAATTGATGGAGACTAGTAGACGCCACCCGCACAGATGGAAGGGAGTTCCACGGCTGTACCACTCGGTTTGAAAAAAAGTATTTTGTACAGTCTCTTTTCATTACTGATACTGTGAGTTTAAGTGAATGACCCCGAGTATATTCGTTTCCGCGAATTTTGAAAAAAAAGCTTCGGGTCGATGTTAACAAGCCCGTGTAAGATCGAAAAGGTGAGACATAGGTCTGCCCTGAGTCGTGTAAGCTCCAAAGATTCAAGGCCAAGATGTTCTAATCGCTGCCTATAGGATAGATTATAGCAACCACGGAGATATTTTGTGAACGATCGTTGAACAGATTCTACAAGTTTAATATCCTTAATTAGGTGTGGGGACCAGACCTGACTTGCATATTCGAGGATGGGTCGTACATAAACAGTGAATGCTTGTACTAATGTTGGGGCATCGCCTGATATGAAACAGCGTCTGATCATGTGACCAATTTTTTTTTGCTCTGAAAACAATCTGAGTGCAGTGGTTTCAGGAATTTAGATCTGAAGACAAGTAGACACCAAGATCTTTTATTGAAGATTCGGATTTCACTATGGAGTTATTTAGCGAATATGTATAACTTAAATTTGTTCTGCCGAGCGGGATGGTCTGGCATTTCTGAACGTTGATTGGAAGCTGCCAGCGTGACGACCAATCTTGCACATGTTCAAGAGCAGACTGAAGAGAATAATGGTCATCAACTGTTTTTATTGATTTATAGAGTTTAATATCATCAGCGAATTTAGGCATTTTTATACTGCTATTATGTGTCGATAGGTCAGAGATAAAAATCAAAAAAAGAAGTGGACCCAAAACAGATCCCTGAGGGACACCACTAGTAACTGGCCTAGTGTCAGAAATGAATTCTCCCACGGAAACTGCCTGGGACCTGCGATTTAAAAAGTCCCTAATCCAAGAGAGGATATTTCTTTCAATGCCAACATTCTTCAGTTTATCCAGAAGCTTTGAATGCACTACTGAGTCGAATGCTTTTGCGAAATCGATGCAAATAATATCTACAGGTACACCCATTTCAATTGATTTTGTCCAGTCATCAATGCATTTCAGTAATTGGAGGATTGTGGAACGACCAGGCAAAAAACCGAATTGATCTTCAGGTATAAGGTTATTCGCGTACAGATGTTTTAAAATAGCATCTCGAATGATCCGCTCAAGAATTCTACAGGGGACACAGGTGAGAGAGATTGGACGATAATTTATTGGTTCTGCTGCATTTCCCTTTTTAAAAATAGGACTCACTCTGGCCATCCTCCAGCAATCGGTTATAGTGCCTAATTTGAGGGATAATTTTAGGATTAGAAATAATGGTATATAAAGTTGTGATGCAAGTGTCTTTCTTATAGAAAGTAGAAGAAAACCCATCCGGACAAACAGCTAAGCTACCTTTCAGGTTTTTTAGGTTTGTAAGAATAGTTACGTTTGTAAAGTCGACAGTTTTAATTAATGGGATATATGATGGTTGCAAATGACAGGGGACAAAAGGTTCCAAGAATACAGAATTTAAGTTGTCTACTATAAAATTTTTACAAAATGTATGATTTAAGGCGTTAGCTTTGTCATGATCGTTTATTAATAACTTGTTTTCAAGATGTAACGGAGGAATTCTGTTGGAGACCTTAGTTTTTTGTTCAACGTATTTGAAGATGGCACTCATAGTTCCCTCTTGAATAATTTTTTTTTCACAAGTTATCATGTGTGATTTAGTCAGTACTGTAGTTTGTTACTACATTCTTTATATAATTTTTTGTTGGTATCCCCTCCAGCATCCTTCAGCTGTTTCCACAGCTTCTTTTTGAGAAGAGTAATTTTTTTGATTTCGCGTAATTTGCGTTTATCTTTTCTCTTAATAATATGTTCCGTTGATTCTAGAACGTAGTTGGATAGGATATCTGTAAATGATTTCCAGATAGTGTTAATATTATATATTTTTCCTAAATATGATTCCCAGTTGACATTATTTAATTTATCGCGGAGGATATTGAAATTTATTCTTTTAAAAAAGCCAGCTTCTCCATTTACCCCAGGTGGGTCACTGCAGTTAAGCTTAAAGGTCACAACATTATGGTCACTCGTACTAAAAGTTGCGATGACATCGGTGTCAAAAATAGCCCTCTCATTATCAACCAAAAGTAAATCAAGAATATTATTTTTCCTGGTTGGCTTTGTTACAAGTTGGTCCAAACCAAGATCCATGACACAGTCTAGGAAGATTTGTTGATTATGGTTTGCAGAACGGTTATGCTCCCAATCAATGTATGACATGTTAAAATCGCCCAATACAAGATTTGTGAACGAGGTATCTAAGGTTGAGTGAAGGTAATTGCAAATAGAGTCTATAAGTATTCTATCTCGACCATTGGGAAGGTAACAACACGTTAGTTTAGTTTTTAATGCAGGGAGAACAATACTTAGCGCCTCTAAATCTTTCGAGATTGTTATAGGGCCAACCTCAATTGAATTATGCAAAAAGACAGCAATGCCACCGCCACGACCAATACGATCCCTTCTAAAAACATAATAGGGTACACCGTGGATCAACATAGCATCTGAGATGGAGTCATTGAACCAGGTCTCCACCATCACCACAATGTCGTAGGCCAAATCCAACAACAGGAAATGTAGTTCAGGTAATTTTTCAACTGCACTCTGTGCATTAATCAAGCATCCAGATACATTTTTTATGCCAGGACACATACGTTTGTGATGTGTGTCAGGTAGTGGAAGGGTTCTTAATGAATTATACATTTTGTGTTCAAGAAAATTTTGAGCTTGGTCAGTATTGAAAATGAAATTTTGAGGCAAATGTACACAAGGAATAGCATTACCACACCATCCTACCTGAAAAGTGACCGGTGACACACCAAGACATACATCATGTCGTTTGCATGCTAGTCGTTTCCCTCATATGAGAAGAAACCGTCATGATGTATGTATTTCGACCAATAGAGTGCAATGGCACGTTCAAGAGTTGCCTTTCCAAGAACTGACAAATGTGTGCCATCGGGGGCAAGAAGACCATTATCCATTGAAATCAAATGCCAAAGGGAAATGAAACCCAGACCTTTTGTTTTACATAAAGCTTGAATATTTCCATTACATTGCACCAGGTGTTGATTTAGATTTGACATTTTTTCCCAATTTTTTTTTTTTTTGTTCTAATCTTTTTGCAATACCGCTGGGAGAATCGGTTGGAATGTTGTTGGTTCCAACACATAGCACAATACCAAGGACACTCTTCTCTGACTTGATGATGTCGCTGATAGAACCAGATAGTTGTTCTATTCTGGCGCCAGGAAAGCACCATGTTTTCGACGAAAAATGTGTGTCACTTTTAAGTTTAATATGCCTCACTTGCGAATCTCCAATGATGAGGACTCTTGTGTTAAGGGAGTTTGCATCTTGAAGCCGATTAGATTCACAGTTATCATTTGCGATAATGCGACCGCAGTCAAGGTTTTTGCCTACTTTAAAGTTTGTTGTATTATTTTGATGACGATTACGCACATCTATTACGGGATCATGAGGCCATTTATTGGGCCTGGTTTGGTGGTGGTAATAAGCCCGTTGTGTTTTATTTAACGATTTTTCCTCCCAAAGTCCAGTACGGTTTGTGTAGTATGGATTTGGATGATGCTTAGGCCTACTTGTCTTACCACTATTCCCAAAGTAAGTTGCCACTACATTAGCGATCTGATCGTCATTTGGCTCCACCGTCGTTTTATCAATGTGTGCTGAGAGCAGGTTAACTTCAGTTGCGACATCAGACGATAATACAGTTGTAATAATGAAATTTGCTTTGCCATCAACTGTCTTCGTAGTTGTCCCTAATTTGCTGGTAGTTTTGCAGTTATCGTCATCAACTTTTGCTGACTGTTTCAAATTTGAACTGATGCTGGCCAGCATATCAACCTGGTTAAGGAACATGTCTTCGATTTTTTTTCTAAAGTTTCGAAGCTCTTTTTTACCATGTCCTCAATAGAGTTCATGAAAACAGAAATCCTTACATTTATATCTTCAGACTTCATACTAGGAAGCAATTTGCTGTCTTTGTTTCGTGAAGAGAAATATAAATCTTCAGATTTCGATGTTCGATTTGCGTTCTCTATCTCATGTATATTACTTGTAAGGGACTCAGAAACCACAGCACTAAGACTATGTAGCGAGTTATTTACTACATTTAAATCAAATTCGTGTTCAAGTCTATCAATAGAGATAATCCTTTTGATGTGAGCTAAATC
>JAHWFP010141821.1:0-16570 GCA_023313725.1 Lithobius niger | reverse complement strand
TCGAACACTTACTCGAAAGTGGTAATACATACGTACTAGGCTTGACACAGCGTGCTGTTATCGTAAAACACTAGTCCTTGGCCCTGAAAGGAGGCGTGGCCTTCCTCCCATTAAAAAAGAGTTTTATTTTTATTTATTTTTTTTATTTTATCTTTTTAGAGTGAGTACGCGACGAGTAAAAGAATTCGTTCAAACTACCTTCAACTGTACCGTGATGCGAATAATAATTAAATAGCCCTATGTGAACTTTTAAAAGAGCTTCTAGTATACATGGAACGACGACTGACGCTCAATGGCAAAAAGTTGTTGTTGTGAAGCAGCTATAGCTATCCAGATGTTTCGTTTGGTTATGACAGAGCATTCTAATGTTTTCATAGTGCGAGCTTATGCAACAGGACAAAGTACAGTCTCGTGTTCTGTGGACTATCTTAGCTCTTATTTATTTATTTTTTTGGTTCGATGATGGCATAGCATGCGTTGCGGATGAGAAGGACTAAATTGTTTCTCATCCGATGAATTCATACACGTAAGCAGAGTGGTGCTGAAGTGCAGATATAGATGCACTTACCATTTCTGGACTAAATTATTTCGACGTGCACACTGAATCACACGAGTACGTTCTTAAATAGAATACAATAGAGCAGCGTCAAGTGACGTCATATTGGCTACAAGAGAGATAACTGCAAGGGGCACTAGATTGAAGTGGTGGGTTAAACAACGGCACTTCTAGTCAAGCCAGTGCTTTGAGAGTGGATTTCGTAGGCTTTAAAAACCCGTTGTTTTCTCCAATCCCTTTTGCTACGAGGTTGTAATCGGAAAATAAAGATTCCACTTGCTTAAAAATGTCAGCAACTGCCAACAAATCGACAAAAATAGCGCGTTTTAGGCCTAAGAAATCCAGTCTAATAGCATTGGCTTCAGTAAGACGCTCTTCTTTTCCCCCCACCAGTGCACCTTGCAGCTAACCCAGTTACTGGCTCCACCATAGAGTTATATACAATAATACTACGTCGTGTCACTGCCCTATAGAAGGTGTCGGCCAGATAGCCTAAGCTTTAAGCTTTTTGTAGGCCCAAGCGGCAGATATTAAGAGAAAGGAACCACTATCATATCGGTCGTTTTTTGCCGTAGGAGGGAGGGACTGGAGTACCCGGAGGAAACCCTCGTGCAAGGGGCGGAAAACAGTCGGAGAAAAACCCGTACATATACACTTCCTTTCACCAGGGTCGAACCTGGGTCAGTAAGAAGCCAGAGATGTACAGCCGTAACCAATACGCCTACCGAATCTGACTACGCCCCAGTGCTTCACCTCAGTAAACAGATCAGTGACCGCCGTAACGCATCAAAGTTACTCATAAACGCGCCATTAATTGTCCGATTCCTCAGCGTAACGTCATAGATGAAGCATCAGTTTCATCGGCTCTTCCAGACAGTTTGTTTCAGCTGAAAAGTGACTAAAGATGGCGGAAGTGCAATTTTCTTCGATACGATTCTTAATGTAATGCAATACAACAACTGGTGGAGATTGTCGTCATGCAGAAAGTCCACACAAAGGCCGATAAAAATAAATACCTTGGTCCTCATAAGTCTATATTAATAATAAGAATAATACTATATGTTGCGATAGCAACGGGTCTGGCAAGGACTGGGGAGTCACTAACAGCCAGCCACAATTACATGTAAATACAGTGTACATAAAACGGCCAAGGAATGATGATGATAAGAGGTTTGGGGACACGAATGCCTTAACACCAAGGTTAGACCTGCCAGGGACTCAAAGGCCCCCGATGGCATCACCAAACGTGCAGGACATGGGAAGGGGCGATGCGTCTACAAACGAAAAGTCGATGCGGACAGGTTGCTTCTAATTTTTAATTTTTTTAACCTCTTAAAATCTGATGCGGTTGCGGCCTAATTTTTTTTCGTGGAGGATAGGGGAATTTATAGTTGATTCAAAACACAAAATCAGTTCGTTTTTGTATTTTTGTTTTTATATAACTGCTAGAATACGTTGTTTTCCGTGCGTTGTTAAAAGGCAGTTAAACTAGTCTGCAAAAATGAAGAACGCTAATCATTGTTGGTTTCCAGGGGTATTAATAACCCACGGATTTAGAGCCCCATCCGCCATCATATCTCCGACCTCGAATAACCTAGAAAGTAGCCTAGTAATTTTCGGCCAGATTATTGGAAATTCCCCCTTTTTCACCTCCCGGATACAACTTGTAATGAAGATCGTATAAGATTGAGACGTCACTTTTCTAGTAAAGACAAGTGAGCAAACTTTGCCCAAAACAACCAATAAATCTGCAGCATGACTGGCAAACTTTCGTAACGTGCTATTTCTACCTTTCGAGTTGAGATTTAGTCTAGTCACGATCGTCGAACTACCAGGATAGACTAGCGGAGTTGCATCCGTTGTTGGACTTTTCGCTGCAGGGGTTCGCAAATAGTGTGACTGCCTGCCTATTCTTGGGAGTAGGAAAGCAGGCTTGCGTTAGTCCCCCATTCCCATAAGTCACTAAAGAAATAGCCTGTAAGTTGGAAACCAGGCGAGGCAGCACGTTCAATAATTGTCATCGTATTTATTTGGCAAAGAAATGAGAAGTGATACGTCTTCGAGTCGAAATGGTGGTTCAATATTTCAAATTGTAGAAAACTGCATTTTGTTAAAAAAATAATAATAATAATGTAAACCTGCCATGAATTTTCCCTGATGGAGAGGAAGTAGGAATTTTCTTATTATATTACTCCAGTATTTTAGGCAGACTGGGACCTGAGTTTAGAGACCTGAGACCTGAGTTTATAAAATGAGGCTGAAAATACCGCGAGACGTAAGCGACATTTCAGATCTGATGTTGGAAATTTCGATAATTCATATGATCAGTAAGGAATCGAATAAAGCGTAAGCCGACGTTACGGCATAAAAATAGCAAAATAGAAAATGATAGGACGGGTGGCTTTTCGTCGCATCGTCAGTAAAAATTAATTTTGTGCATGTTTCACAAAGAAATCCAGATGGTTGCCGTATAACCGATTTTTCTCAGAAAGAGTATTGCCCATTTGGAACTCTCTTCCATCGTACGTTGTGGCTGCCACCAGTTTTAATTCTTTCACAGCACGTTTGGACAAGTTTATCTATGATGTTCCTTCTCTACTTTTTCTCTCTTATTTTCCCCCCAGTTTTTCATTCTATTTTTTTCATTCTAATTATTTCATACTTTTCTGTTTTTATAACGTCACGTTAAGCTTACGCTTTTGTTTTTGATTCCATACCGATCACAACGAATACGAATTGTCGAATTTCCAACGTCAGATCTGAAATGCTGCTAACGGCCTCGTGTCATTTTCAGCCTCATTTTCTGAAACTGAACGGGATCAAGCCTTCTCCATTTCTGCGGCTATTAAGGACCAATTTCGCCTGGCCACGTGCATGGTAGTAATACTCGGTCAATCACCGGACACATCAAGCTCTATAATAATCCTATTTAAAACTGTAAAAAAAAAAAAAAAATGAAATAAATAAAACAAAAAATGCTCGCATTTTTCGCTTTGTACTGTTCTACTTAATTTAGTTTTTTTTTTTTATATTTATTTTCTAATCCTCAATCCTCTTCGCAATCAACCTTTGGCCCCAGGCAAATATAGGCGCACGGGTAGGCGCGTGATACCTTGCGTGTCTCTATACTTTGCATATAGCGTGTCGAAGATGACGCTGTTATAGTGCCAATTAAGACCACGATGCCCGCAGCCAACATCGTCAATCGCTATCCTCAGACCAAAACGTTAAAATATACTACAGTATTATCGTAACGCATTTCTGGGTCAAGTTAAACCCTTTGGGCACTAAATAAACGAACGGCTTAAAAAAAAAAAAGAGACACAGAGGCGGCGGCTATCTGTAATTCTTCTTTTCTTCGTCCAATTGGTTTAGGGCGAGGTTTTGGGCTGGGTCGAAATAGGAGGAGGGGGGGGGGAGCACGGCGTGCGGAAGATCTCTAAGACCCGCTCCATCACCACGTCTCACTGTTGCTGTGGTCAAGGTAGCAATAGTCCTATACCTTGCATACAAACCAACTAGGCTGCTAGAAAGACGGATAGAGAGCGGCGAGCAATTTCAGAACGTATAACAAGCCGCGAGGTTAGTGAACGCTGAACCTTGGGGCTGAAGAAAAAATCATCATGGAAGAAGAAAGAAACGAGTGGACAACTCCAGAACCACACCCGGATGCTTCTGGCCATAGACTTTTCGAACATTCGCGGGGAAGGATTGAAGAAGTTTGAAGAGTTTTGATGGTAATTCGAACGATATTTGTCGAAACTATGGGTACCGAAAAAAATAAAAATAACGAACATAAGGCCGGTAAAAGTTAATTAAGTGGTTCTCAGGAGGGCACGCGTGGGATTTTTCTTAGCGCATGAAACGTTTTTTATGCATGGCATTGTATAAAAAGAAAAAAAAATTCCGATCACGCATCAGTACTTTCATCAAACATTTTCTGGAGCCGATGACCACACTCAGCTCTTTGCTCCATTCACACGATGGCTTCGAAACAAATCTAAGAGTGCCCGGTTAGTAAACGGGATGTCCTGGGTTCGAGTCCCAGTCGGGGCAATAGTCTTTTCTTTCTTTCTCAGACTAGTGTATTGTGTATCCTCACAAGGCCAGTCTGTAATGCAGACTGCTTGCTTCATTTAAATCTAAGGGTCGTTCAGAGGCATGTCGCAACAAAAAAACTTGGATCTAAAAAATGGCTTCTATGAAATGTCCAACTTTTGCTCACTGAGTCTGGCATCGAAACACAGATATTATTGTACTTTACCACAAAATGTAAGCTTCTGATTTCGTTTTGTTCGGTAAACAAACAAAAAAGCCATCGTCAGCATCTGAAAAATCACAAATAAAACGTAAAAAAACACCGCCCACTCGCGTCAATTTTTTTAGTACCACTCCTGAGAACCACGTAATTAATTATTAGCGGCCTAAGCAAAAAAGGCTTTGACATGGACCGTAGGCCTATTTCCTCGTTGCTTAGCAATTTATTGACTCATATTTCTCGTATTTTTTGGCTTAACTTGAGGATTTTTTTTTCTTGGCTTAACGCGAGGATGTAACTCCAACGTGAGCGTACAAACGTGTTGTATTCCCGCTTTGTATTTCACCACTCGTCACAAGGCCGTCTGAGAGTGAAGCTGTGGATTTAGCTCTCTGGCTCCAGGCCAGAATCTCCCAAAATCTTTGCACAGCATTGCGAAAGAGATATTTAACTGCCCTCCACATGGGTGAACCGGGATGCCAGAAGGCCAACACGAAATTTCTCCCCCAGTCGGTCTTGGCTTGAGAAACCAAAACTTCTTCCTCTCTTCAAGGTCATTCAAACGCTACTGCCTGCAAAATGGCACGTGCTTGGACTAATCGCAGCACACGCGATATTTTTCACGCCTATTTCGTAGGCAAAAACCTACAAACCTTAATTTTCAACGTTAAGGTTTTCCGCAAAATTAAAAAAGGTCACTTGTTGACAAGTTGGCCTTATGAGGTCGCAACTCATTATGTTGTGTTTTTTGAGAAATCTGTTCCGTTATCAGCCAAAACTGTTCGTAAGTTGTAAGAAACAAGATTCCTCTTTAAAATGGGGGATGTGTTCCACTCGTAAGTAAGGGCGTACTGTCATACGGGAAAACGGGAGGTTTCCCGGTGAGCCTTTGCTCTGATGTCCTGTCGTGGGCTTATTGAAAATTTTTCATGACGAATGATTTCATGATGAATGAATGTCATAAGAGAGGGGCCCACGTTAACCATTTCACGGGACTCAGTAGCCCTCCTTGTACGCCCCCCCTGCTCGTACGGAACGGCTCACGAGCAGGTCATATTGTGGCGATTATTGGTTCGTACGACTGCTCCTCAACATCAACGCCACAGCTAAGGGACAAGTAGGCAGCGTAACGTGGTTCAAGTTACAGGTTGGGGTAATTCCAAATTAAAAAACCTAGCTGATGGAATAAGGTACAAAGTCGTGGTTCAGTTCCAATGGTGTTTTAATTATAAGTTTGAGAGGTGACAAGCTCTGGCTCGCCTGATTTATTGGGGCGACTCTATAGCCTTGGGTTAGGGCCTTAACTGTATGCCATAAATGTTAGGCGGGGTGAGTCAAAATGATGGCGGATTTTAGGTTATTATTTGGTTGGAAAAGTTAATCTAGCTATTTCGGGGTTGCAGTGAAACACTGTCAACAGGGCTGGTCTAGGTTGAATTTAAGTTGGGGGAACTGGGGCCAAAAAGGGAAATATTTCGAATTATGACAGCCAAAATTACCTTTGGATGTGGGTTGTTGGAGGGTTCGTGGCGGAATGAATTCTGGATTAACAATTAATTGTTGGGAGCACCAGGAGGAAGACCAAACGAGCTCGAGCCATTACAATTGATGCCAAACATTACGTACAAGCAATTCATACGCTATATATTGTTGCAGTAATTGATCACGTAGCGAAGTTTTACGAAGTTTTAATGAGCCTAAAAGCCTATTACACTTATCGCTCAATACTACGAAACTAACTTAACCTACTTAACTAACAACCAGACCACCATCAACTCACAAAGATAACAATTCCACCACTCTGACCCATCATAGCACCTCTCCCCACACCCCCGTTACATAGCATCGGCACAAAGCCGGGTTCAACCTGGACCGCACAGGAGAGCGAAGGAAGGGACTGCGAAACCACCTTATACTCCGAAACGTTGCGTGGCCTTGCAAAAACCTAAGACCCGGTACAGCAAACACTGTCCTGGCCCTACGAATGGTGGAACCCCAAGAACAGCACGGAGTGGGTTTCCTTCCCCAACCCATGTCCCAAACCGGCGGAACCGGTCCCAACGAGGGCACTCCAACAAAAAATGCATCATCTCAACTAACAATGAATATTAATTTCGAAGTGACAATGGGTCGTTGCAATGTGACGTAATGTGCTCCTTGGGCTTGGTAGACTTCCCAAATGACGTCACCAAAGCAACTTCGCTGGGGTGGCATAATTTCAAAGTTTGAGATCCGGAATTAAACACGCAACACTGTCTTTATTTTCAAGAAGAATTAACCAAACCGACGACAGCGTTTGAATCAATAAGCAATGCATGCTCTGTATTGCCTACAACCTGAATGCTGATCACTAGGAGAAAAAAGGGAAGAGGAAAACGTAGCTGGAACTAATTACAGCTGACATGAAGAAGTACGTGGCACCACTCTACAGAGGTTTTCTAGAGGAGGTTTTCTACCGCGGCCCCCCCCCCCGCCACCCCTGAGGTAATCCACTTTTAAAACAGACTTTCATCTCGTTTCCGTATGCACTTAAGTTGAAACAATTCCGCCACTGTGTTACTCCCCCTCTGCTTTTTATTTTTTTTATTTTTTTGCCATTTACAACCTTGCTCCTCCTTCTACAGCGAACCCGTGGACCTTTAAACGTTTTAAGTGAAAAGCTGACACATTTCGACTGAAAAATGGACGAACCATTAGTTTTCTTGCTCTCGGTTTCAGTTTTCCTCTTGAATGTTTCACTGACGGTATTTCTGAACTTAGGTGGGCTAACTAATTGCCTCAGTGGGTAACATTCGTTTATTTGTCACAAGCAGGAAGAGTGGTCGGATGGTTAGCACTACTTACAAGTTGAGCCTTTGGCTTTGCCGTCTTTAAACTTTGAAGTGTTGTCGCTTTCCCAGCCGAAGCCATGCATGGTGCCAGAAAGCAACAGAGACAATTTTCCTAGGCAATTCCTACGATATTTTACATGCCACAATCGGTATGAGCACGAGAAATCACTTTTTTTTGTTGCTAAAAAGTCGTTTGCTAGACAGTCGTTCGTTTTGTTATAAAGTCGTTTGCGAAACAGTGGTTTTGCTGTAAAGTCGTATGCTAGACAGTCGTTTTGCTATAGTCGTTTGCTAAATACGATGATTTCCTTTACTTGTCACAAGCGGGAAGAGTGGACGAATGGTTAGCACTGCTTTGGAGTTTTGTCGCTTCCCAGCCACAGCCATGGCAATTCCAGTCGGAAATTCCTACGATATTTTACATGCCACAATCGGTATGAGCACGAGGCATTACAGGGCCCTACTCTTCCCAAAAATGCCAGGGTGCCTGGATCAGGGTCGAAGTACGAACAGTCGTTTTGCTATACAATCGTTTGAGAGCAGCCGTTTCGCTACAAAATCGTTTTGCTATAAAGTCGTTTCCCAGACAGTCGTTTTGCTATAAAGTCGTTTGCCAGACAGTCGTTTTGCTATAAAGTCGTTTGCGAGACAATCTTTTGCTGTAAAGTCGTTTGCGAGACGGTCGTTTTGCTATAAACTGGCAAACTCGTTTGATAGGCAGCCGTTTTGCTGTAAAGTCGTTTGCGCGACATTCATGTTGTTACAAAGTCGTTTGCTAGACAATCGTTTTGCTACACAGTCGTTTCGGTATACATTCGCTTTGCCAGAAGCCGAGAAAGACAATTTTCTTAGGTAACTCCAATCAGAAATTCTTAGAACCTTTTACTCGCCACAATCGACAATGGTATGGGGTCAACGCACCGTTGTAGTATAAACAAGATGGAGAGGCACGTCGTAGAACGCAGCCTTGTCGGTTGTCCAAAAGTCGTTCGTCATTGTTGTTGAAAATCGTCAGGTATTGTACAAGATATGGCTGTATCTTCACCGAAAAATTAATGACATTTTAAGATGGGAGTAAAGAAAAGTTTATTAAAGCGGAGGTAAAGAAGTTTATTAAGGCGAAAGTATAGACAAGTTTATTAAAGTGGAGGTAAAGAAGTTTATTAAGGCGGGAATATAGAAAAGTTTATTAAAGTGGAGGTAAAGAAATTTATTAAGGCGGGAAGATAGAAAAGTTTATTAAAGTGGAGGTAAAGAACTTTTATTAAGGCGGGAATATAGAAATGTTTATTAAAGTGGAAGTAAATACAAGTTTATTAATAGTACGTGCTAAGGAAAAGGAAAATACCTAACGTCCTTTTCAACCGTGCTAAGGTTATCTCACGACGGAGAGGGACAATTTTGTGAGGAAATAGCTGTGATCATCGAGTTGGAAACAGTCGATGATCACGAGTTGAATTTCGAGATGAATTTAAATGAAATGCTGAAGTAATATGGCAAGTAAAGAGTAAAACTCTGTTTCGTACTGTCCTCTTCCCAGAACACTGCGACTCAGAGGGTTCACATGCTGCGATTCAAAATTTTAAACGATAGTCTTGTGTGTTTCTTGAACGCAAATTTTGAGTGCAAAAATAGGTGGACAGGGTAGGGGGTGGGGGGGGGGGGGGGGGACAAACGGAGCGCATTCCCCCAGAGTCTGGATGATATCTTTTGTATTGGCACCTGCCAATGAAAATTGTTGCCTGTTTGTTTTTTGTGTGTATTTCTCTGCCTCTGTCATCTATTCCGTTCTACTTGACGAGTCCCAAGTTATGATCCACGTGCGTAATTAGAGAGTTGCCGTTGCCGTCGGTGGGCCACAAGTTTAGCACGCCCCCAACCCAACAACAATCGTTCAATAATCGCACTTGTCAATCTAGAGTAACCGCCATTGATGAAGATAACAACAACAACGAAGCCAATTTACGGCAGAAGCTGCTAACTATCGTGCTCTGGCTAGCCACGTGGCGATAGTACAAGGCAAGTGGAAGGCAAAGGAGAGGGGGGGGGGAGAGCGAGCGGCGGGGGGAGGGGGAGAGGAGGGCGAGAGAAAGAGCAACTCCCGCTGAAGATCTACCGCACCACGGGCACTAGAAATAGGAATGAAAGCTGAATTAAAACTGAAAATTAACAATCAGTGGCAGTTCTTTCCACATCGTGAACCTGTTTGAAATTTCCATTTAGACTGCTAAAACCCGTTCATGTTTAGCCTAATGCTGAAAATGAACAATCAGTGGCATTTATTTTTTTTCACATCAAGAACACGTTTTTTTTTTAACTCGACGCTTTGGCACATTTGTCTGTCCGCAGTTAGACAAAAGCGAGCTTCAGTTAGGTTCTTTTGGAACCCGAGTGACGCCAGCAAAGAACAGCTGAGATGTAAGAGGCATGGTCTGCGACCCAAGAGAATGTGAGGTAGAATCACGTAACTGACCAATGCAGTAGCGTGCACAGACCCTCAAGAGGGCAGGGGCAGCTCTTTAGTAAAAGGGCACAGTACAGTAAGTTTTAAAGGATATTTTTTCTGGGGAATTTTTCTTTTTACCTATTCTTAGCCTTTTTTACCCCCTTTCAGACCTGTCTTTGCCCTTTTATGCCTTTTTGTAGGCCTAAAGGTGCCTTCTCAGGCACTGCCGCACCAGCACACGTGGCATAAATAGGCCATTTTTTTTCGAAAAGGGCATTTGGTGAAAAGGGCAAGGGAAATGCCCCCTCCTGCGTACGCCACTGTAATATGTATACACATGACTTTAAGCCTTTGTTGCGCATCGTCCTGTTAAAGGACGGCTATTGAACGGCCAAAAATTAATTGCCAACACACAACGCGAGGTTTGTGAGGGATCCACGGGGACCCCGAGCAAAGCGAGCAGCAACTGCCTAGTCAGTGGTCATTGTCCTCTTCTCCAAACCAAATGAACGCCGGTTCTAATCCCGCGATCGACCTGAGTATAATGGGACTCTAAAAAAATGCATCCAGTTTTGCATACGTACTCCTGATGCATATATATACGTTTGTCAGTTTGGCATATGCTCCTGATGTATGCATTAAACGTATGAGATACTGCGTTTGTTCGTCGTACATGCTATTAATAATTTTCTCACCAAAAGCCTTAACAAAGTTCGCAAGTAATTACAAAAGGTATGATAATTCGAACTATCGGTAATGAGGAACTTAAATATTTTAACCCCTAAACTCGAGAGGGATGGACCACCAGAATAAACATCAGATTGTTAAGATCAACCCTTGATAGGGACTGTGACGGAAAAATTCTGTTAAGCACTTCCGCTCGTTACCCATGACTGATGAACCTAACCATGGTCACGAATTCCTCTATAGGTGGTGCTTTTAACACGTTCAGTTCACGTAAAATTCAGTTTCTCCCGGCAAACCCCGCATAATCCCACGTTGATTACGAACGATAACCATGATAATGGCTGGCTTAAATAATCTTCCCCGGCGCCTTCTTCCTCGGGAGTTCGGCTTGCATGCTAAAGAATGTTCTTCATCGTTGGTTGGCCTAATAACTCTCTCAGGCTGTTAGGTCGAAAGGTTTTGGGCTGATCGTCCTTCGCCATACGCACACACTTAACTCTTCCGGACGATATAGGCATAATCTGCCAATAGCCAGCTCATTTGCATTCCAACTTTGTACAAAACTTGGACTGACGGACCGAACTGTAATGTACCAGAATGGAGTCGAGTTGAGTGCCCGAATCCAACAAGTAAAACCAGCCAAGTTCGGCTCGGCGCAGCAAGATGCGAAGAATGCCCGAGCGTGCATACCATCTCTGCCTCAAGTTTCTTATTTTTTGCTTGTCGGAGTCCGGCCGGACCGGCGTGGTCTTCGCCCCGCCTACGTGTTTGCATGTTGTTACCTCTGATGTTTATGAAGAGAATCTATGATATTCGGTCAGTTTTTTGTTTGGTTTTCAAAGGCGCGCATACTGGTGCAAAAAAAAAAATGCATATTATAATTCGTATATTCACACGAACGTTATATACATGCAAAAATGCCGTGCCTTTTGGGCAGCAAATTGAAAAATTTGATAGGCCTCTAACCGTAACGTCGGCACGTACGGCATAGTAGTTTCAAGGGCCAGGCCTGTGGTAATGATCGTGGTTAACAGACACCGGTGCATTGGTTTTGCAAAATAACAAAATCGGAGATGGAAAACTAAAATGTTTATTAAACGTCACACATAGCGCAAGTAATTATTCCCAACTCGAACTGGGGGATTGAGGCTTAATGGCGCGTCGACAGCTAGGACCAACCTCAGTTACAGTGCAGTGGTCCGGGTTGCTACTGCGACACACAGTGTAGCTATGAAACTAACCCAAAATCTAGTCTTTATAATAATATCGGAGGCCGGCTAAAAGGAAAGCCTAAAGGAAAGCCTAAAGGAAAACCACTTCTCCCCTCCTCGCGCCCGCATTGAAAATGCACTCTCCCACTCTACCTGCAGCCAAAAAGGAGCCAGGCATGAGTGGTCGATCAATATGACAAGTCGTCAGGAAAATGTCCCGGGAAATGTGTCCCGGGAAATGTGACCGGCCCCGTGCATAGCACGGGCTTCCTCTAGTCTTATCACAAATCAGTATATCCTGCAAAAATAAAATAAAAAATAAAACCGGACAGGAGGACGGATACATCGCACAATTGGCGCGCTAAGTCTCGTGGAAGATGGAAACTACGACGAACACCATCAAGATGGTGACATTCCACAAGGACATGAAGTGGCCGGTAACAATAATGACATTCAGGAGGGAATTTCCCCCTCAAAAGGAAACGATGCGTTACGTGCGACCAAAACGTGAACGGGCCAACGCCACCTGTTCTTTGCGACTGCGGCGATAAGCTGAGTGCCAAACCTCTGGACAATTCTTTTATAGCTCGCAAATTATTGCCGTTTGTTTGCCCCACAAGGCTTGCCAAGCAGCGAGCAACCTCAGACGAAGAATTGGAAAGGGACCCTTTCGCACCTGCATCATTGATCTCTTTCGTACAGTGCTAAATATCTTCTAGGAAATGAAACGCAGGAATACAAACAAATGTAAGATTTCATTCAAACTGTGGTCATCGACAGGGCCTGATTAAGGGGGGTACTTTGGATGCTGAATCACCGGGATACACAGCCCGAAAAGGGACTCAAGGGTGCCTCATGGTCACGCGAAAAATAAAATAAGGTACTATTTAATAAAAAAAAGTTTAAATAAAAAAATTACAAAAAAAACTATTGTTAAAAAAACTCCATTTTTTTTTGCGGAACACCGGGGAAGAGGTTGGGAATAGGGCCACATAAGTCTTAAGCCCCAGGCCTCTACGAGGTTAAATTCGGCCCTGGTCATCGGTTCACGATTTCAAACGAGTGGAAACATAAACACGAAAGTAACCAATTCAGGATTTCTGTTATCCTTACATTCTGCCAACAGCTCTGTTTATGGCGTAAAAAAAATACATTTCCCCACTACCCCCCCCTCCAAAATAATATTAAAAAAAAATCGCGATTGGCATGTGCATCGTATCGAGTAGTTCCAGTTTAAAAAAATCAAAATGAGGCAGAGATACGTTGATGTCGACATTAAAATTATCGTAGAGACCTTTACCGATTCCCTGTAGTAATTGCAGCCTAATGCCGGCATTACCGTATCTCTGCATCGTTTTGATATTTTAAACTGGGACTACTTCTGTAAGCGGCTGCACATTCCGATCGCGAGTTTGTTATTAGGCTGCAAAGAAACTGTTGGGAAAAAAACCGTAGCAAAGCCCCATTATCCCGCCAATACGCCTCCTTTCTAACGAAACTATTTATAAACTCCTGTCATAACCCTAAAGGGAGTTAAGTGTAAAAAAAAATTTAAATACCGATTTAGCTCTATACAGTTAAACACGGATGCACCTTTGTTTTTTTCTGTTTAAAGCGCGCTACAACCAGCAGCAAAACCTGCCCAACGCCCATTAATCTCCGCGATGTCACTAACTCGAACTGAGGGTACATTTAATTTGAAGCTGTTATCATTAAACGGTTCACTAAGAAGTTCACTAAAAAGACGTTTTGGTCACGATTGTTGTAATTCTTCGCTGTTGGAATCCGCTCAATTAATCACTCTTCAGGTGGACTCGAGAAAACTTGGCCAACCGTAAATAAGGATGCCAAAAAAAAACAAAAAAAACATTCCAATCTAATCCGTTGACTCCAAAAGCAGTAGCTAGCTACTCGAATGTTCTATTAAGTTAATCAACGGAAACGATGGACCGTAACGCGGAAACATGATCTGTGTTGTCGATTAAATGTTAAGTAATCGTTATGGTGAACTTAAGCATGGTCGTGGTGATTGAGTAATGGGAGCACCCTCGACCTAGATGCTGAATTAAGTCGATCACGACTTTGGAAAGGTGACTCTTGTGTAGTCCTTCAGCACCTACTGGATATTGGCTATTTAAAAAATGTAAGTCCGACGCTAAATCCTGCTAGTTTAGCACTAGTTTAGCACTAGTTTAGCACTTGTTTAGCAGGAGCGACTGTCGATTTGCGACTAATTTTTGTTGTCGTTTTGTTTTGTAATCAAGAAGAAGCGTGAAACTGCCCGGTGAAATTCGCGTGAAACTCTCATCCCACCTGAAATTATAGCCGAGGCAAATGTCGTAACCTACGTAACCTAACCTAGAATAACAGCAACAGAACAAACACATAACATTTCTTATTTTCTTTAAACATATACATCCTCATTTTCGGGTCCGTTGCAGCACATTACTTTATTATGTTTATTTTTTGTGTCATTGTTGTTCTAGGTTAGGTTAAGTCAATTTCCTTGGCTGGAATTTCACCAGGCAGGATGCGAGTTTCATGCGGGAATATTCACCGGGCCGTTTTCATACTTTTTCTTGGTTTCGAGAAACCAAAAATTCGTACCTAATTATTTGTTTTAAATTTTTTTTAACACTCATTCAAACCTGTTACGAACTTCTTAAAATAATTTAGGGGTAGGGGGATTGAGGCTTAATGGCGCGTCGACAGCAAGGTCATTAGCGCCAACCTCAGTCACAGTGCAGTGGTCTGAGTTGCCACTGCGCCACACATTACAGAAATGTTAAACAAACCCCAAAAATCTAGATCTTATCATACATCAATCATACCTCTTGCAAAAATGTAAAAATCCCGGACAGGAGGACAGACTTATTGCCCAATTGACGCGCAATGTCGCGCGGAAGATGGAAACAGCGACGAACACCATCTCGATGGTGACAATCAACAAGCAAGTGACAGACCGTACTGGCCGTCGACACGACTGACATTCAGGAGGTAACCCCCCCCCCTCCTTAAAAGAAAGCAATGAGTAAGGTTGGTGTGACCAATATGCAAAAGGGCTAATACCACCTCTTCCCAGCGACTACGGCGTCAAGCCGACTGGCATTCCTGAAGAGCGCCTTTAATAGCCCGCAACTGATTGCCGTCTTGTCGCCAGCACAATTTAATTTCCAGCACAACTGATATTTTTCCCACCAAGTGTTGCGAGTTTAATTCCGGATTTCAACGTTGAAATTAGGTCACCCCAAGCAAGGTTACGCTGATGACGTCATTTGTGAAATCCGCCAGGCCCAAGATCCACATGACGTCAAATTGTAATGACCCATTGTCACTTCAAAATTAATATTCATTGTTAGTTGAGATGGTGCTCTTTGGGCCTTAGGGCTTCGTCGGGCAGATGACCGGGTGCGGTTAACGCTCGCTAAGACCCTTTGCTCTTTGAACAATTGTTGTAACAATATATAGCCATGAATTGTCTGTACTTACTGTCTGACGTCAATCGTAATAGCTTGAGCTCGCTTGGTCTTCTACCTAAGTGCTGCCAACAATTAGGTATTATCCTAGAATTCATTCCACCTCGAACCCTCCAACGTTCCGCATCCAAAGGTCATTTCGGCAATTTTAATTAGAAATATTCCCTTTATTTGACCTAATTCCCCTAACTTTAATTCAACCCTGACCAATCCTGTAGTCAGTGTTTCACTGCTACTCTGAGAAATCAATACTATATATTTCAACCAAACAATAACCCAAGATACACCATCATTTTGATCAAGTAAGCCTAACATTTGTGGCATTCCAATTAAGGCCTTAAGCCAAGGCTAGAGCCCCCACCCACACGTTAGGCGAGCCAGAGCTATACAGCGCTCTAAAATAATTAAAACACCACTTAAACTGAACCCACACTTCCTGCCTTATTCAGTCAGCTACGTTTTTAATTTGAATTTACCCCAACCAGTTGCTTGACCCCCCCACCACCCACCCTACTTCCCCAACGTGTCCCTTAGCTGTAGCGTTAATGTTGTGGAGCGGACGTACGAACTAATAATCGCCACAGTAGTTACTAAGTAAAAACCCACACACCGTAGAAATACTTCGGGGACTTCGCCTTTATGCCACTCCTGCACGTATTTGTTAGGTAAATTTATATCTTTTTTTTTTTACGTAGCTTGTTCTGATGCGGAGAACGTATCATCATCCTTCATCTGTTTCCTTCGGCCCTCTCTAAACCCTTTGCCATTTTTCATCCATTCTCACACCTCAGATGATTTTAACCCAACCTAGGTGCGATGAACGATTATAGAACACACCGTTATGTATATAGCCGTAAATTCATTCGCAGCTAAGCTATACAACAATACACTGGTTGCCCACGCTACAATCTTTAGCACAGCGTCTGAACAAAAAAAAAGGAGGAAATACCGCAACAAAAACATGCGCAGTGCCTCTAAGAAGACACTGACTGTTTAAGCTCGTCCCCCCATAGGTCATTACTATTTGGGTGTTACGCCCGAAGGGCAGCCAGATAGCTCGACCCTCACTAGTTAGAACTATTCAAATTCAGAAGCCATGAAAACG